>CBVK0100854978.1:0-13549 GCA_900067695.1 Picea abies
TAGGTTGAGCTAAGATATAATTAGGTTCCCTGGAGCTTTAACAATTCCTACCAAAATTTGCTAGTGAAAGTTGGATCACGGTCGAAGACAATAGAGTGGGGCATTCCATGAAGTTTGAAGACATTATCCATGAAAATTTGAGACACTATGGATGTTGTGAACGAGTGTTGTGTTAGATTTTCTTTACTTATAGAGTAGTAGTGTTACCGGTGTTCTTTTACTCCTTTAACATTAACAGTTATAGCATAGACTGAACAATAATAGCAACATAAACAATAGACAAGAGTACACAAGAGATTTATCCTGGGAAAAACCCAACAACCTTTCTTAGATAGATTCCATCCAAAATAGTCCAACCTTACACCAACTCTCAAGAGCAACAAACAAAAAATAAACCCTAGCACTAGGCTAGCGCACAAGCTAGTGTTCCCAGCTACAACAGCAACACCATACAAGTATAGCGCAATTCCTCAGGGAGATAACACACAAGAGAAAGCCACCACCAAGAATAACCAAGAACATCAGATACCGTTGCATTATGTCTTCTTCTTCTCCTCCTTAGACTTGTGTCTTCTTATTCATGATAGAGTGAGTGTGAGTGTGTCCAAGTGAGCTAGACGTCTCCCTTATTTATAGTCTTCAAGTCACCTAGCTGGGTTGAATTCTTCTCTGGGGATCTTAATTTCACTTTCTTCTTTTCCTTGTGGGTCGACTTCCCTTCTGGTGTATTCTTCTATTGTTCAATGGTCTTCTTGGACTTCCAGAATCTTCTTCTCTTCTAAGAAAGGTTTCCTAAAGGAATGTTCCTCTCGCAGCTACCAAAACATCAACATTCCCTCTTATCTAGGGAGGTATCTTTCCACGATGTCTTCATCTAGTATTCCACCGACTACTCTATAATAAACTAGTAGCATACAACTACTACCATGCCATCGGTAGCTCAAATCGTTTGTCACAGTCTCCAAGAATATGATGCAATCATCCAGTAGCACACAACTACCCATTATGTTCAGTAGTGCATAACTATTGTCATAGTCCAGTAGTACACAACTATTGCCATAGTCCTCCTGACTATGTTACAATCAAACAGTAGCACACAACTACTTCCAAGCGGTCAAGTAGTCTCTATGGAAATCAACTAGTAGCACACAGCTACTACAATGTCATCCAATATGTTGCCAAACCATAGTAGTACACAACTATTGTCCAATGGTACACACATTGCCAATGGTACACAACCACCGCTATAGTAGTACACAACTATTGTCTAATGATACACAATCATTGGCAGTGGAACACATCCACCATAGTAGCACACAACTATTGTCCAGTGATACACAATCATTGCCAGTGGAACACATCCATCGTAGTAGCACACAACTATTGTCCAGTGATACAGAATCATTGTCAGTGGAACACATCCACCGTAGTAGCACAAAACTACTGTCTAGACACCCACAGTCACTGCCATAGTCTCATGACTATGTGTGTGATGTTTCTTCTCTCATCTGGTCCAACAATGCATTACCCCTTTAGTCACCTCACATGACTGATCTAGGGAACCCTTGGCTAGAGGGGTTAGCTGACAAGTGGAGAAACAACACAGCTCCCTCTCAACGAGGGTGGACATTCTACATCATGCCAAGCTTGTCTCTGAAGTACTCATACTTCACTCTAGACAAAGGCTTGGTGAGAATGTTCGTTATCTGCTCATCCGTGGATATGTATTGAAGCTCCACAGCTCCTCTCTACACCATGTCTTGGATGAAATGATATTTTATCTCTATGTGCTTTGACTCGTCCTGAAAGACAAGATTTTCTAAAAGCTTTATGCAACTTTGATTGTCACAATGTATCAAAGTTGGCTGCAACTCTAGATCAAATATCCCTGCAAACAACTTTCGAAGCCACACTACTTCACGACTTGCCATACTAGTTGTGATATACTCTACCTATGTTGTATTGAGTGCCATTGATGTTTGCTTCCTGCTTAACCATGAGATCATACATGATCCTAAACTGAAGTAGTATCTGGATGTGCTTTTCTGATCCACTACACTCACTGTCCAGTCAGAGTCTATATAACCCTACAACTTTACATCACCATCCGACACATATCTCAATCCATATATAATCGTACCATGTAGGTACTTCAACATATGTTTTGCTTCCATCCAATGTACATGTCTAGGTTCAACCATGTACTGACTAAACGTATTCATTGCAAAACATATGTCCAACCTAGTGTTCACTAGGTACATCAAGGATCCAATCAGTTGTTTATACATCGTGGGATCCACCAAATTTGAAGATGAATCACTTAGGAGCTTCAAATTTATCGTCGTAGTTGTGGTCGTGGACTTCCAGTCCATCATCCCAAATCTCTACAGGATCTCAACAGTTTATTTTTCTTGGCTAAGGAAAATCTCATCTGGCCTCTGCCACACCTCCAATCCCAAGAAATAATGCATCATACCTAGAGCCTTCATCTTGAACTCTGAAATGAGCTCCCTCCTGCACCCAACTGTGAGCTTCTCATCACCTGTTCGAAACAGGTCATCCACATATAGGACCAAGATCAACAAACAACCACTCTCAACCTTGTAGTAAAGGTTGGGATCTACATCATTCTTGGTAAATCCCAAGCTCGTCGGGTAGCTATCTATCCTGGCATACCATGCCCTGGGTACTTGCTTCAATCCGTACAAGTCCTTCTTCAATATGCACACATGGGATTCCTTCCCATGGATCACAAAACCTTGTGGTTGCTATATGTACACTTCTTCATCTATTACACCATTCAACAAACCAGTCTTGACATCCATCTAGTGTAATTTCCATCCCATTACGGAAGCAATCACAATAATTGATCAGATGGAAGTGTACTTTGCTACAGGAGTGTTATAGCACAAGTTGTAGGTTGGGAAAAGCCTGACCCAACCACAAAAGCAAGTGTTGCAACTTGGGAGTCCTACACCCAATGTCACCTCCATGTAGGTCCCGCACTTGGGGGGTGACTAAGGTTACTCCCGGGAAGCAATCCCGAAGACCCTAGGAGGAAAGGAAAGGATGAAGGGAAGTGTAAGGAGAAGTCCCCCGGAAGGTCGAGTGATGGAAGAAATGATTGGTTAGAAATGGTAAGTGAAGAGAGGTAAATGGATACCAAGTGAAAAGATAGTTGTCGGTGCACTTGTACTTGCCCGAAACACAAGAAAAGACACCTTGCAATGCTATGTGTTAGTATAGATCAACAAGTTAAGCTTGTTGTCCCTAATTTGCAGCAGTGGATGACAATTTATACCAGCAAATAAAGTATCCAAATAAGCATATAAAGCACAAGATCAATTGGCAATATCATCAATGACTTTAGTAATCAATTATGACTTGAGCATAGCACTTTAAGACTGAACAAATCAAGATGTTATAAAATGATTTTCTACAGTAAATTATCAGCCTTATGGTTGTAGCATTCAATGACATGCAATAGATAAATCAACCATAGAAAAGCCCCCAAAACTAGCTTAAACAATGCACCTTAGTTAGTGGAATTAGTAGCTAAAAAGTGGAGGAAAGTTAGGGGCTAGTTAGTGAGATATTAGCACCTATGGTTAGTGATTTTATGCAGCCTAATATCTGTAGAAAACAAGTTAGTACAAGAATGAGAAATTATGGAAGAAAAGGGACGCCCTAAGGGAAGAAAAAACCCCAAGGCATCAAGGTCACTATCCAAGAGAGAAAGCTTGTAAAGGTTGAAATTTCACGTTTGTCATGGCAAAAGTTTTGTATCTCCAATGCAAATTAAAATGTGATTAGTGCCTTACTATTGGTTTTATGGGGTCAATGAAAAATATAGGCTTGGCTAAGCACTTGGGGGTGTACACCCTTGTACTTCCCAAGTGTAGCTAAGTCAATCTAGGAAATGCCAAGAGGGTGTACTCCCTTGTACTTCTCTTTGCACAACCTTGAAAATATGTTTGACCTTGAGAAGAAAAATTCGGATTGAAATGTTTGATCCAAAAATCCCTGGGGTTGTAAGCCCTTTTACTTCCCAGGGTTTGCAAAACAAACCAAGATGAGTTTGCAAAACAAACCAAGATGACCTTGGAGGGTGTACACCCTTATAGTTCTCCAAGACAACTTGTAAAAAATGACCTTTCTTAAGCAAGAGAACAAACCTTGAGGAGGGTGTATTCCCTTATATTCCTCCAAGAGTTCTAACCAACAAAAATTATGGAAAAAAGAAAGACAAAAGACAATAAATGCAAATTTTCCCTTACCAATTCCACAAAATAGATAGATCAAACCTTAATCTTCCAAGTTAAGTCCATCCACATGCATAAGAAAGAGTCTCCAAGCATAGTGCACACTTTCCACCACCAATAGCAAAGATAAACCATAACATTTGCAAAAGAGATAAAAAAGTCCAAGAGGGCCGAAAATTTCATACCAAGTCCTTCTCCACAAGGGAGAGTTATGTATAAAATGAGATCTTATGATCTCTATTTATACAAATTTAGCTAACATAGCTTGTCCACAAATTAAGGAGTAAAACAGAAGATTAGGGGTCAACATCCCTAATCTTTCCCCCTTAAAAAAATAATATTAAACAATTCACTTAAGATTTCATCTTTTGCACAAATTAAACCCTAATTTAGGAGGAAGTCACCCCTTTAGGGGATGTTTTTCCACTTTGAGGAAGTCGTTGGAGTTGAAGAAGCATGGATGGGCCTCCAAAGGCCATGTTTCAAGCATCTAAGTGATCTCATCATGGTGAATACCCTCTTCTCCTCAAAACTTCCAAGTGTAAATGAGTGGCACCCCACCACCAATCCCTAACCCCCCTAAGTGACGTCATGTTTGTAGAAGTAACGTTTTGCGTCTCCTAGGCAAAATGTTTGGCATGTGGGGGCTAGGATATGTTGTCCAAGTCATATATGAGGCCTTCCAAGTTTGATCTCTCTCATCTGGCATGCAGGCCCCTAGCATCCAACTTGTAGGATTGTAGCCCCATGGAAGCCCAAGATAGGCTTGTTCTCCCAAAATTGTCCACCAGCTAGGTCCTACAAAGACAAATGAACACACCCTCCAAGGATATCAAGTCATAACATCATGATAAGTTAATCCAATCAATAAATAATCCATCCAAGCATGTGCATCAAAGATCACCATATCAAACAATTAACAATTCAAAGACATTATGTGACTTGTCAAGCTTAAGTATGAGAGGGTTGACGAGGTGTCCTATTGGGTAGATCTTGCCCTAGGTCAAGGAGAGCTTCCAAGAGGTACCTCTCTAATCCATGTAAAGTGTATGAGGTGGATGGGGTCAAGACTCAATGGGCATAGGTCTCATGACATATTAGGGGTCATAGTTGCCTCGTTCATGGGTGCCTTTGTAGAGGGTGTGTTGTACCTTCGTCTGCAATGCACTTTTTCCAAGCCCATCATTTGCCTTCTATCTTTCTTTCTTTCTTTATATTTTCTTTCACAATAGCATAAGGAGAGATTGAAGGTAATTGCCCTAGTGTGGTGACCAAGTGGTGGCAATGTCACCCACAAATATCTAATGGAAATGAGAAGGTTGGCTCGTGATGAGACCCCCTTTCTCTCGGCCATGCAACTGAGAGTCATTGCCCTGGTTTGGTGACCAGATGATGACAATATCATACCACTAGATATCCATGGATGTGATAGGTCGGCCCGTGACGAGACCTCCTATCGTTCAACCTACATTTCAAGCATTTATTTATTATATTGTGGGTCCCCTTTATTCAAAGATAAGTGTTTTATTGCTTTCTTGGGTGATCCCTGGCCAAAGCATCTGGAAGATTTATATAAGGATTTTATCTTTTACCTAACACCAACCCCTCTGGGCCTTTAGCCCCTTCTTCCCATAGAATGAGGGACAACCCCTTCTTGTGTCAATACACCCTAAAATCCCAAGAGATAAGGAAATAGAGGGGAATAATGATGGAAAGTGGTAATTATGGTCGGGAACGGTACAATGGCTCATTAAGGAATTTCCCAGTAGCAAACCCATTCCCAAAGAAGACCACTTATTAAGGCACAATGCCAACCACCAAGGTGAAGCAAGGAAAAAGGCATAATGTTGAAGCACATATCATGAAATCTAGAGCAATCTAAGATACAACATAATCAAATGGCTTAGATATTGAAATGATTCTCACCATAATACTGAATTGTACCTCATGGAGAAAGGCCCACTACCTTCCGGAAGCCAACTGATATGGTGGATGCCATCTGTAAACCTATACCATCTGTGGTGGTGAGTGTGTTTTCCATCTGTGCAAAGGTATTGTTGGTCATGTAGTCTCTCGACACTCCATATTTGCAACCTGAGGGCCTTGAGACATCATCTCCTTAGTTATCCACAAAATGGGGATAACAAGAAGCAAATGTTTCATCATAGTCTTCTCCCTCTTTATGGGAGAACCCTCTAGCCACAAATATTGTCTTGTACTTCCCTATGATGTCATCTACAACATGCTTGATCTTGTAGATCCATTTGGAAGTTACCACTGACTTCCCTTCTAGTCTCGGAACCACTTCCCACACATCATTCTTCATGATGGACTGATATTCCTCCATCATTGCATCCTTCCATTCCTGCTTCTTAGCATCTTCTTCAAAGGTGGAAGGTTCTGAATCAATGATTCTACTCATCAGTGCCACATAGCTGGAAAACTTATGTGGTCTCTTGTTCTCTCTAAAAGAGCCTTTGGGAGTTGCATGTCCTTTAGCTTCCTACAAGGTGTTTTGGAGCCAAGTTGGTCTCTTCAATATGACTGCAACTTCTCTAGGTGGATCTACATGCCTCTCTGACTCTACCATCTCAATTTTTTTCTTCTGGAATGGGATTCTGTGGAGTAGAGTCAGCCATGATTGCATCCCTTAGAGCCTCTTGCTCTTCTCGGTCCTCATCCTTGTGATACTCCCTCAATCTTTTGAAGGCTTCATCTTCATCAAAAGTCACATCTCGGCTAATCTTAATCTGTCTATGCCCGGGGATGTATATTTTGTAGGCCTTCAAAGTCTCACTGTATCCAACGAAGATGCCCTTCCTTCCCGAAGGCTCCAACTTTGTTCTCTTTTCCTTGGGAACATGAATGTACACTGGAAAGCCAAATATCCTGAAGTGGTTGACCTCTAGTTTCTTTCCAGTGAACACCTCTTCAGGTGTCTTGTTCCCCAATATCTTGTGAGGACTTCTATTATGGACATACACAGTTGTACTAGATGCTTTTGCCCATAGGTGCATGGGCAGATTCTGGTCTTGGATCGTTAGTTTAGCTACTTCAACAATCGTTTTGTTCTTTCTCTCTACAACCCCATTCTGATGAGAGTTGTAGGGAGTTTTCAACTCCCTCGTAATTCCTTCTTCTCTGCAAAAGTCTTTCAACTCATTTGGGGTGTACTCACCTCCATTGTTAGATCTCATGACCTCAATCTTCCTTTCAGAGAGATTCTCAACTAAATCCTTGAACTCTTGAAACTAGTTGAGGACTTCATCTCTTTCCTTTAAGAAGTAGATCCATGTTTTCCGTGAATAGTCATCTATGAATAAGACATAATATACAAATTTTCCTAAAGATGGCACTACCATCTATCCGCATACATCAGAGTGTATGATGTCTAAGATTCCTTTGGATCTACTGTCACTACTAGTAAAGCTTCCATTGGTATTCTCACCAAGTGTGCAACCTTTGTATACTCCATCATGTTCTACCTGGATATCTTGTAGACTTGTAACCATCTTGCTAACTATCGGTAGTGCTCTATAGTTTATGTGAGCAAGTCTTCAGTGCCATAGCTCACTAGAGCTTACATTGTTATGTACAAGAGCTTGTTCTCGGTGTTCCTTCAATTTATACAATCCTCCCTCTCAGACACCAATCATAGTAGCTTTATCTATGCTTGAATTCTTGGGCCATAGAAGAACTTGACCATCCACAAAAGCTACCCTAAATCCTTTATCTTCTAAAGCAGAGATGTAAACTAGATTCTTCTTCAAACCTTGTACAAACAAAATATATTTAATTGAAAGAGGGTTACCTGAGTCAAGTTGTAGGGAGGCTTCTCCAACGCCTTTGATTGCATGTCTGGAATCATCCCCAAGCTCCACACAAAGGGATGAACTCTTTTTTGTTAAGCTTGAAAGATAATTTTTGAATTCGGTCATGTGCTTGGAAGCATCGCTATCTATGAGCCAAGTATCACTCCCTTGAGTGATAGTTTTCGTGGGTGTTGAAACAAATACAAATTCTTCATCCTTTGACTTGTGCTCTTCAGTGTCTATTGTATTTGCATGGTTCTTCTTTACCTTTTCATGTCTAAGAGGACATTGTGCGGCATAATGTCCCATCTTCTTGCAGTTGTAACATCTGATTCTTGATGCATCCTTCTTGTAGTGTGGTCTCTTAGAATTCTTCAAATTGCCTTTTTCTCTTTCCTTTCCCTTCTTTACTTTAGCAACAAGGGCTTGATTTTCATCATCATTTATCTTCTGTGATTTGGATATCAATCTTATTCCTCTTGGGTACAATTTGCCCATAACTTGTTAAACTTGGGAAATTTGCTTATAGTGCAAATCCCTTGAACGAATGGATCCCAAGAGGAATGAAATTCATTGAGTGTAGTAGTCACAAGTTCAACATCATCTATTGGATCTCCAATGGCTTCTAACTGGTCTTTGATATGTGAGATCCTCATGAAATAATTCACGATTGTTTCTAACTTGTTCATTATGATGTTTTTGAGTTGATGCCTTAGAATAAGCTACCGATTGGTGTTCTTACTTTCATAAAGTCTTATTAGGAAATCAAACATTTCCTTTGGTGTCTTCAGTTTTGATACATTAGGTATCTGGTGATCCTTTATTGAATCTACCATGATTCTCTTGGAATTGACTTCATTCCTTTTGAACTTTGTGTTGGCTTCTTCTTCTTCGGGTTCTAGAAGCACCTTCTTAACATTATTCAATAGTTCATTCTCTTCTATAATGGGGAATACCCTATGCTTCTAGGATATGAAGTTATCTGCTCCATTCAATCTATCTTCAACTCTCATACTATTAGAGATTTTCATTGGCAGAAACCCTAGGACTAAGAAATTTCCAATTTTTTACTTTCATCGAAACTGCAAACAGAGTGTTGCAGGGGGTGCTTTAGGGTAGGGAAAACTGCTCTGTGGTGGTTTTAGTCCCAACATCATGGAACTAGTGCTAGATGAGCTTAGCAAAGAAAATGTTGCAGCTGCAGTTTTCAAGGTCTTCCTCCCAGTTGTTATTTTCTTTACTTATAGAAAAATAGTGTTACCAATGTTTTTTTATTCCTTTAAAATTAATAGTTATATCATAGAATAAACAATAATATCAGCATAAACAATAGACAAGAGTACACAATAGATTTATCTTGGGAAAACCCCAAATGGGGGAAAAACCTAACAACCTTTCTTAGATAGATTTCGTCCATAATACTCCAACCATACACCAGCTCTCAAGAGCAACATACAAGAAAGAAACCCTAGCACAAGGCTAGCACAAAAGCTAGTGCTCCCAACTGCAACAACAACACCATACAAGTAGAGCGCACCTCCTCAAAGAGATAGTGCACAAGAGAAAGCCACCACCAAGAATAACCAAGAACCTCATATATTGTTGCACCGAGTCTTCTTCTTCTCCTCTTTAGACTTGTGCCTTCTTCTTCATGAGAGAGTGAGTGTGAGTGTGTCTAAATGAGCTAGACGTCTCCCTCATTTATAGTCTTCAAGTCACCTAGTTGGGTTGACTTCTTCTTTGGGGATCTTAATTTCACTTTATTCTTTTCCTTGTGGGCCAAATTCTCTTATGTGGTATTCTTTCGTTGTTCAATGGTCTTCCTGGACTTCTATGATCTCCTTCTCTTCTAAGAAAGGTTGTCTAGAGGAAAGTTCCTCCAGCAGCTACCAAAACATCAACATGTTGGAGGGCACAAAAATGAGCATATTTGGAAAGGTAATCTACTAAACCATGATGATGGATTTATTGTTATATTTGGGTAAGCCGACAATGAATTCCATAGAAATATCTGTCCATATAGCAAGTGGAATAGGGAGAGGTTGGAGTGTGCCTAGAAGTTTGACTATTTCTCCCTTATTGTGTTGACAAGTATCACATTCAACCACAAAAGTGTGGATGTCCTATTTCATGCCTTCCCAGAAAAAATAACGTTTGATCCCTTCATATGTTTTGTGAAAACTTGAATGTCGTATTGGTTGTGAAGCATGAAGTTCAGAGAGCACAATGGATTTAATGTGAGACTCTTTGCTTAAATACAAACAACCTTTGTAGCGAAGCTCCTCATTATGCCAAGATCATCCCAAAGAGGTGCGAGTATTATGTTGCAATTGTTGGATTAGGTGAGATAATTTGGGATCTTGGAACCATTCCTAGCGAATGACCTTTAACCAATCAAATATAATGAATGAGAGTGAGAAGAGGGACATGTCTTCTTCATATTTCCTTGAAAGGGCTTCAACAAGCACATTTTCTTTTCCTTTCTTGTAAATGATCTCATAATCATAACCAAACATTTTGGTCAGCCACTTCTATTGCTCCAAGGATGAAATTTGTTGTTCCAAGAAATATTTGAGGCTACGATGATCCATTTTAATTTGGAAGAGTTTCCTATGAAGGAAAGGACTCCAAAGATCCACTGCATGTAGAATATCCAACATTTCCTTTTCATAGGTGGATTTGCCCAAGTGTCACTCAGATATTTGTTTCCTAGTGAAAGCCAAAATTTGTCATCTTGCATGAGAACTGCTCTAGTGCCTTTCCCGGAAGCATCACAATCCAGAACAAAAGTCTTGGTGAAGTCGGGAAATGCTAAACTAAGAGTCATGCACATAGCCTCTTTCAAGGTTTGGAAGGATTGATCAACTGCTAGAGTCCAACTTAAGCATTCTTTTTAAGGAGAGAAATGAGGGGAGCTACAATTTTCCCATAATTATGAATTTTTTTTGCGATAATAGCCTATTAAACCCAAGAAAACTCACAAAATTTTAAGAGTTTTAGGGCGAGGCCAATCCTTCATAGCTTCTATTTTCTTAGGATCCACACATACAACATCCTTTCTAACAATATAGCCTAGGTACTCTACATTAGAAGGTCCAAAAACACATTTAGACTATTTGAGAAAGAGATTGTGTTGAGATAGTAAGTGTAAGACTTGATCCACATGGGCTAGATGGGCTTTCCAAGTTTTACTCTAGGTGAGGATATCATCAAAGAAAACTAAGACAAAATGACAGAGGACTTGATTCGTGAGACTTTGAAAATTGGAAGGTGCATTACACAGGCCGAAGGGCATGACCAATAACTCATAATGGCTCTCATGAGTTTGAAAGGTAGTTTTGGGAACATTGACCTATTTCATATGTATCTAGTGGTAGCCAGAACATAGATAAAGTTTGTTAAAGTACCGGGCAGTACTCAATTCATCTAAAATTTCATCAATGAAAAGAATGGGGAATTTATCTTTGATGGTAATTTTGTTTAGGGAAGGAAAACTAGGACACATATGCCATGTGCCCTCTTTCTTAAGTACCATAACTACAAGAGAAGAATCAGGGTTGATACTAAGATGGATAACACCTGTGACTTGCAATTCCTCAACAATTTTCTCCATTTCATTTTTTTGGGAAAAGGGTTGATGATAAGGGTGAACATTGGGAGGAAGAATGTCAGGGACAAGGGGAATGGAATGATCATGGGTGCCACGAGAAGGGGGAAGTCCTTGGGGATTTTCAAAAATATATTGGTGTTTGGAGAGGAGAGACTGGAGGTCGAGATGAAGAGTAGGTGAGGAGGTCTCAACTGCTTAAATGGAATGGAGTTGGGCAATAATGCCAGAATGACCTTTTTTGGGCAGTTTTTCCATTGGGTGGGAACTGATGATCTTGGGGGACCTTGTCGTGATTCCTTGGAATTGATATTGTTGGCCATCCTATTGGAATTTCATGGTTAATTCCTTAAAATCCATGGTGATTGGGTCTAGTGTGTGTAACCATTCAACACCGAGGACAATGTTTCAACCACCCATATCAATAGCAAACAAATGAGATTTCAGGTGGTACTGGCCAATTTGCAGGCGCACATTTTCACAACGCCCCCCACATTTCATGGAACCACCATTAGCTATCATGATTTCAAAATTGTTGACAGCACGAATATAACACATGGTCTCTTGAGCAATGCGACAATGAATACAATTATGGATGTTGCCACTATCAATTAATATAATGTATTTCCTATGCTTAATGTAACCAATTAACTTAAGGGTTCAGGGAGTAGAGAGGTCAGTGAGGGCATTCAATGAGATAAATGGTTTAACTTCAGGTACATCAAAGGGCAATGTATGATCATCTACTTGGGGTAGATCTTCAGAATAGGAAACATCAACAACCTCTTCATAAATGTCCTCATAAATGGCCATTAAAAGATTTTTCTCCTTACACTTGTGCCCCATAAAACTTTTTTCATCATAGTTATAACAAAGACCCTTAAGTTGGTGTTCAACCATTTCGGCTCTTATTAATTTATGGATCTTGAGAGGAGTGGAAGGAGGGATAGGATGTGTGGGTCAAGATCGAGGAATAAAGGATGGTTTTCTCTTTTGGGAGGAGACTAGCTATTGTGCTTCCTTCGCGTGGTGAGTAGCTTCAAGCCAAGTTTGGGGGTGATCCATGAGGACATGGGCTCATATGTCATCCTTCAGGCCACTAATAAAGCATTCCCAGAAGAAGGTGTTGAACATGTCATCTGTTCAAAAAGCCAATTGCTCAAAAGTGACTATATATTCTTCCATTGTACCAAACTATTTCAGCTTGGTCAGATGACCCAAATGATGTGTTTCGATGTCAAAGAATTCATAAAGGTCTAAAACAAACAAGGTCCAAGCAATATACCCTCGACGTGAATTTTTATGCCATTGCCAACATTCATGATCCAAATAAAGAACACCAATATGAAGTTTGGTCAAATCATTGGTAATGCCATGCAAGGAAAAACAATGTTCCATTTGAGTGACCTAACTCATGGGATATGAGCCATCAAATTTATTCACTTCAACTTTGGGAAGACAGATTTCATGATTAAGGGGGTTGGAATGAAAAGCCACGGTATGGGAGGATTCAATTCCTTCTGGGTGTGAAGGTTGGTTAGAGGAGGCAGGGTCCTAGAATTGGCTCATCCATTGTTTTAGCCGTGTGAAGTCACTTTTGATCTTGATGGAGAGGGACTCAAATAAGATATGGAGGTTCTCAACTTTGGAATTGATGGAAGTAACTTCAAAATTGATGTTCTGGATGTCAAACTTAATTTTGGTTGATGTTGGTTTGCAAGGCAATGATGGTGTTGTTAAGAGCTTGGTTGCGGGTGTGGGCCATTTGGGAGGTAAGCATGCAAGAAGTGGGTAGGTGGGTTCACACAGAAAGGGGTTATGGGTGAGAGTAACTATGATGATGAGTGTGAAGAGATGAAGCCAATGGA
>CBVK0100854980.1:0-12639 GCA_900067695.1 Picea abies
ACTTTATAATTCAAAAGTGACTTTACCAATATCATTTCCCTAGCTCGTCCGTCTAATGGTTTACGGGAAACTGTGTAAACCACCACGGTATTCTGTCTGCCTAGGGAGAATGGGACATTACATTTATCATTTTGATATCTGGCTTCTAGCTATAGAGCTCATACCTTGGGGGTTTTGAGGGTTTTTATTTAACAAACCCTAGAGGATGATTCGGTGGTGAAAGGTTCCACCTAGCTTGTCCCAAGCTTGGTCTCGGGGATGCAATACTCCCCCACACCATTCTAGTTCGGATCTATTCAGTGCAAGAGGGTTCTACACCAACCATAAGCAAAGGAAGAGAAGGAGGGCGCACCATTGGCGGTTTCCAGCAAAGGGGGGCGCACCATTCTTTGAGGGAGGTTCATTCCAAGGGATTACCTAGTGACTTGTAGTGTCCCGATCTACCTTTCTAGCGAGTTTCAGGGCATTTGGAGGCCTCCTTCATCAGGGTCGAAATTGTAGGGTTTGACAGTTTTTAGGAGGGCGCAACTCCACTTGAGGATTCAACATTTGGAGGAGCATTCCTTGGTATTTCAGTTTGATATTTCAAGAGGGGACTCTACACATCGCGATCTATAGTTTGGCGTCTTCATTGGATGCATTTGGAGGCTTCTTCAGCTAGGCCAAATTATCTAGGGTTTCAGGCATCCAGGGGGGCGCACCATTCCTTGGAGGGAGGGTAGATCCATGAGTTTGAGAGGGATCTTGGAGATTTGAGCACCTGGGTTGTTCTTGCATTTTCCTGATCTATAGTTTGGCATATTCATCAGAGGGTTTGGAAATCTTTGACAGCAAGGCCGAATTGTTGAGGCTATTCAGTGTTCCAGCAGGGTGTGGCATCTTCCAGCTTGGGGGTTTGGCACTTCATACGGCTCAGATCTATTCTTGCATTGGTCTTTATTGAGTATTCAGCCTTTGGAGGCTTGTAGTCTTCTATTAGAGCATTTTGTAGCATCTTCTATTGTGTTATTGGAGCCATATGTTGAGCATTCCAGATCTGCCTCACTCTTGTATCAAGTTCTTGCTTATTATATTAATAAAGGTCAGATCTTGCTATTGGTTCCATATTTGGTGCATCTTGTACTTTCATTGATTGTATCTTCAGATCTATGTGTGATTATTGAACATAAACCCTAAGGCCAAAATCAAGAGGTCAACCTGCAAGTAAACACATACAAACAAGTAAATCAACAAAGTGTTTGACGAAATACCACACTCAGTAAAAGTTTAAAAATGCACCAAAACCGTGATGTTCCTGTCATATTGGCTTGGGAACATTACACTTTTGCAAATGAATCTCTCCTCTACTTTTATCCTTCATATTAAACCCTAATTCATAAAATAATAACAAATGGGAGGTAGAAACCCTAGGATGCTCCTCTTTAGAGTGCTTTTAGGGTTTGATTAAATCACAAGATGACATGTGTCCACTTCCTCCTTCAAGTAGCTCCTCCAAATATGTGAATCACACCTCGATCCATGTGGAATACCCCATGATGACCTTTTTACATGCTTAAAATTCCCATTTAAGGACGATGTCCCTCTTTTTAGTGTAGATTTATGATCAAGCAATCCAAAAATATAACTCTTTCCACCTTAGAAGAGGAATGCTCCTCATCAAGAGATAGCCTTTGACCACACATGTCACAAACATTTCCATCACCACATGTTATCATTCTAAGCTAGCGTGTTTCTCTTATAACCTCTTTCCTTGCCACATGCATGCTCCAAGGTTCCTCTATGTGGGACATTTTGCTCCTTTTGCCTTCAAATGCATAAAATGGGTCCATAATGCCACTTGTCACCTTCATAAGAAAAACACCCTTCCTTTTGGTGTTTGATCATGTCATTAATGCCACATGGCATCCCTTCATGCAAAGAATTTTCCTCCAAATATATAGAAAGGCCTCAAACAATGCACCCTTACCCCCAAAAGGTGAAATATACCTCCAAATGTGTGTAAAATCCTCCATTAGGATTTCCTCATCTTCAACATGCTTTAGCCATCTCCTAGAAGAAAGAATTCAACCCCTTGATTCTCATTAATGCCTTTGCTTGCCTCGTATCTGTTAAATTTGGCACCATCAACAGTCATTCTCCACTGAGAGGCCATATGGGCCACCCTGAGGCTAGCCAGGGAGATTTGGAGAATCAACTAGTCTTGTGAGGTATTGAAAAAAGCCAAGGGGAACATACAACCTCTGTGACTCAAACCAAAAGTCAGGACGAACGAGATACTATGTAAGTCTAATGCAAAAGTCAGGGGGAACGTACAACCTCCATGAGCATAGACAATCTAGTGCAAAAGTCAAGGGGAACGTACAACCTCTTTGAGCATAGATAGACTAGTGCAAAAGTTAGGGGGAACGTACAACCTCTGTGAGCATAGATAGTCTAGTGAAAATGTCAGGGGGAACGTACAACCTCTGTGAGCATAGATAGACAAGTGCAAAAGTCAAGGGGAACGTACAACCTCTGTGAGCCTAGTCAAGCCTTGTGAGCCATGAGAAAAAGTCAAGGCATCTAGCAAAAGTTAGGTTGAACGTAAAATTCCTATGAGCTAGAAACAAATGATCCCTGATATTGTAAATGATGTAATGTATTGATCTAGTGCGTTGGTACGTGTAACATTATCCACCATGAAGAGAAATTTGAATTGCCATGATGAGAGTCTATTTGAATGAGTTGTTAAACTCATGTTGTAAAGAGTCGAGTTGTAAAAGTCAAAGTTGCATGTCTAGGTCAAAGTCAAAGTTGTCAAGTTTGTCACATGTTGCATGTTGCATGCATGACATGTGCATGCTGATTTAGTTCGCATGCATTGCCAAGTCACAAGGGCAAGTTGGATTCCTAATTGAAGTGTAAAGTCAAGTTCTAATTTCGGACTCAAGTGTAAAGCTGAGTTATGACAAGCAGGCATTCAAGCTGCTAATTCGAGCCCTTTCCTTCACCTCTCCATTCCTATATAAGTAGAGGTCAACCCTTCTTCTCATTCATGGTGTTTTGAAGTGTGAGGGTGTAGGAATAAGAAGGTTGTGAGTGTTGATACATATCAGTGTAAGAAGGCAGCATAGATATTAGTGCAGTGTAAGAAGGCAACATAGATATTAGTGTTAGATATCATCAAGAAAGCAACATTGATATCAGTGTTAGATATCAGCAAGAAGGCAACGTATATCTGTTAAGAAAGGACAGCATAACAGTGAAGGAAATGACATCATAACAGTAAAAGAAAGGCAACATATCAGTCAAGGAAAATGGCAACATATCAGTCAAGGAAAAGGGAAACATATAAGTCAAGAAAGGTTGTGTATATCTCTGTTAGGTGAGGCTGTATATCAGTCCTGTAAAGGATAGCAAAGCAGCACCCAGGCAACACATGGTATCGTCCATAGTGCTGGTCAATAATAAGAGATTATATCAACCAAGTCTCTCTACTTCTACAAGGTCATTCAGTCTGGTCTAAGTCGTCTTGATAAGCTCATTTAAGAGCATATTTTTCATTGTGGATATTTGTAAGTGATCATACATTATTAATGCAGTAAAGGAAGATCGTTTGCTGGGGTTTTTCTCCCTGTACAGGCCCCAGGGTTTCCCCAGGGTATATGTGTTGTTGATGTGCATGCTTATGTATTTAGCTTATGCTTATGTCTACATGGTTATTGCTATTCAATTATGATTCTATATTGTTGAAATGTATTAAGCTGGAATCAAAGTGTTGAAGAATTTAAAGAAATAATCCGCATAAGAAATCAAGCTCATAATTTAACATGGTATCAAAGCTTAGGGTGTGATAAGCTTGGTGCAGTGCAGAAGTTGGTACACACAGATCCAAGCAAGCTTGATTAAGTTTCCAGTGTAAGGTCCATGGAATCCTCCATTTCAGTCAGGGTCGAGGATCGGCTCGAAGGAGCTGCCAACTACAATGTGTAGATGTGCTGGATAACAAATATTTTGCAGGAGCATGATCTTGAGTAGTATGTGACCACAGTGGTGGAGGAACCCACTACTAATGCAGGAAGAGCAGCCTTAAGGAAGAGTCAAGCAAAGGCCAAGCGAATCATCTTTGACTCAGTCAAAGACAATATAATGCCAACAACGACTTCGTTAATAACTGCCAAGGACTGTATGGATACCTTGGTAAATCTGTATGAGAAACAGGCTCCAAGTCAAAAGAGGACACTTAAGCACAAGCTTAAGTATTTGAAGATGGAGAAAGTTGAATCGGTAGCATCTTTCTGTTCTAAAATAGCCCAGATCAGAGATCAGCTTCTGGTCACAGGTGTCATAGTGGACGATGATGTCTTAGTGCAAACCATATTTGATGGCCTTCCTTCTTCATGGGAGACCTTCTTATCCAGTGAGTGGGAGAGAGATTCAACCCACCTTTGAGAGGTTATGGCATGATTGCCTCCAAAAGGAGAGTCACATTGCTACCAGGAGCGAGCCAACCAAAGAAGAGCATTCAACATTAGATCATGATTCAAGGGAAAGAAGAAAGTCACTTTCCAGAAAGGCTCTCAGAGGAAGTCAAACACCAAAGGTACGTTCAAAGGCAAAAGTATTGATACATCTAAGATTAAATCCTTTAGTTGGAACAAGTTGGGTCGTTTTTCTAGAGACTATTGGTATATGAAGAAAAATCCAAGGAAAGGGAAACATCATGCCTCAAATCCTGAGGATAATAAATCCAAAAGAAAAAAAAAAAGTCCTCCTAATGAGAGAGAAAATAGAAAATAATATTACCTGGTTTCTTCCTTATCCAGTTCAGTTTTCACGGGGCCGAAAACTTGGTTAGTAGACAGTGGTGCATCAAAGCACATGACATGGTACAAGGAGATCCTCTCAGATTTCAAGATAAAATCTTTTGCAAAGCAGGTTGAGCTTGGGGATGACAAATGTTACAAGATAGAGGGGGTAGGCTCTATCTCCTTCAAATTGGAATCTGAGGCTCGGCTTCATGTTGATGAAGTATTATATGTTCCAGGGCTCAAGAAGAATCTTCTATCAATTGCAACCCTTGAGGACAAGAGATATTGGGTGATCTTCAAGGATAGGAAGGCATTACTGTGGGCTAAAGGTAGCCACTTGAGTACAACAAAAACTAGTGGGACTCGTAGAGGAGGACTGTACATTGTGACAAGACAGTCAGTGCATGCATTAGCTCATGATGCGACCAACTCCAGCGAGTTGTGGCACAGAATACTTGGACATCTTCATTACAAAGCACTTCTAGATCTACATAATATGGTATGTGGCATGCCCTCTATTTCTCTTAATAAAAATGAAATTTGTAAAGGATGCATGCTAGGTAAAAATATAAAAAAAAAACATTTCTTAGCAGTGACAACTGAGCTCAGGGCATCTTAGATCTGGTTCATTCTGATGTATGTGGTCCCATGTCATCTCCCTCACTCAGTGGTTGTTTGTATTATGTCATTTTTATTGATGATTACTCAAGAAAATGTTGGATCTATTTCCTTAAAGCTAAAAGTGACACATTTGATAAATTCAAAGAATATAAAGCCTTTATTGAAAAGAAGATAGGGAAACACATCAGAACCCTTAGAACAAACAATGGAGGAGAGTTTGAATTTCTCCAGTTTGAAAATTTCTGCAAGGAACCAGGAATCAAGAGACAGTTGACCGTGCCATATAACCCTCGGCAAAATGAAGTTGTTGAGAGGAAAAACAGGACAATTTGTGAGGCAACGAAATCCATGATGTTTGACCAGGATCTGCCAAATTCTTTATGGGCAGAAGTTACCTCCACTACCGTGTATATTCAAAACATGTGTCCACATGCTATCTTGAAGGACAAGACTCCTGAAGAGGTCTTCTCAGGGATCAAACCTGAAGTAGGGCATCTAAGGATATTTGGGTGTTCAGTGTATATTCATGTCCCTAAGGAAAAGGGGACAAAGATGGAACCCTCAGGCAAGAAAGGGGTTTTTGTGGGTACAGTGAGAACTCCAAGGCTTATAGGATATATGTACCAGGTCAAAGGTAGATAGAGGTAAGTAGGGATGTGAATTTCCATGAGGAAGTTGCATTCAAGAAATCCAGAGAGCTTCAACAGGAATCAGAAGCCGTTCGGCCAGCTTCACCTTCTTCGGAAAATGAAGAGTTAGATGATCAGAGGGAGGAACCTCACGAAGGGCCAAGTGATGAGCCCCTAGAACCTACTGAAGAGTTAGAAAGAACTTTTGAAGAACCTCCAGCCAAAAGGAAGCCAGTGTGGCTTAAAGAAACAATGCAGGTAGCAGAAAAGATAACTGCTCCCAAAGGAACTTTAAGGGAAAGTAAGAGGCCTCACAGGTTTGGAGGCTATGTTGCATTGATGAGCAACATCAGTGATGCAAAACCTTCTTCATTTGAAGAAGCAGATAAATTACAAGTATGGAAGGATTCCATGCTTGAGGAATATAGGTCTATTCTAAAGAACAATGTCTGGGACATTGTGCCAAGGACAAAGGAAAAATCAGTGGTCTCTTCCAAATGGATCTATAAGATCAAACATGCAACCGATGGGAGTGTGGAAAAGTTCAAAGCAAGATTTGTAGCTAGAGGCTTCACTCAAAAATAAGGAATTGACTACGAGGAGACTTTTGCCCCGGTAGCCAGGTATACCTCCATTCGAGCTATTATTGCATTAGCTTCAGTTCTTGGTTGGAAGCTACATTAGATGGATGTAAAAACAACATTCTTGAAGGGAAAGATTGAACAGGAGGTCTTTCACAATAGGTCAAAACATATTGACATGAAGTACCACTACATCCGAGACTTGGTCTAGAGAAAAACTGTAAAGTTACAGTACATAGCCACGAGCGAGCAGGTAGTTGATATCCTGACCAAGCCTTTGCCATTGAAACAGTTTGTGCAACTGAGAGGCAAGCTTGGTGTGGCTGAGAATGACTCCCTCGCTGACAGGGAGTGTTAAATTTGGTAGCATCGACAATCATTCTCCAATGAGAGGCCACATGAGCCACCCTGAGGCTAGCTAGGGAGATTTGGAGAATCAACCAATCTTGTGAGTTATTGACAAAAGCCAGGGGGAATGTACAACCTCTGTGAGTCAAACCAAAAGTTAGGATCAACGAGATGCTATGTAAGTCTAATGCAAAAGTCAGGGGGAATGTATCCTCTGTGAGGATAGACAGTCTAGTGCAAAAGTCAGGGGGAACGTACAACCTCTGTGAGCATAGACAGACTAGTGCAAAAGTTAGGGGGAACATACAACCTCTGTGAACACAGACAATCTAGTGCAAAATTTAGGGGGAACGTACAACCTTTGTGAGCATAGACAGACTAGTGCAAAAGTCAGTGAGAACGTACAACCTCTATGAGCCTAGTCAAGCCTTGTGAGCCATGAGAAAAAGTCAAGGCTTCTAGCAAAAGTTAGGTTGAACGTAAAATTTCTATAAGCTAGAAACAAATGATCTTCCTAATATTGCAAATGATGTAATGTATTGATCTAGTGCATTGGCACATGTAACATTATCCACCATGAAGAGAAATTTGAATTGCCATGATGAGAGTCTATTTGAATGAGTTGTTAAACTCATGTTGTAAAGAGTCGAGCTGTAAAAGTCAAAGTTGCGTGTCTAGGTCAAAGTCAAAGTTGTCAAGTTTGTCGCATGTTGCATGTCGCATGCAGGCATGTTGCATGTTGCATGCATGACATGCATTGCATGCATGTCTAGTTGCATGTTGCATGCATGCATGACATGTGCATGCTGAGTTAGTTCGCATGCATTGCCAAGTCACAAGGGTGAGTTGGATTCCTAACCGAAGTGTAAAGTCAAGTTCTAATTTCAGACTCAAGTGTAAAGCTGAGTTATGACAAACATGCATTCAAGATGCTAATTCGAGCCCTTTTCTTCACCTCTCCATTCCTATATAAGCAGAGGTTGACCCTTCTTCTCATTCATGGTGTTTTGCAGTGTGAGGGTGTAGGAATAAGAAGGCTACGAGTGTTGATACATATCAGTGTAAGAAGACAACATAGATATCAGTGTTAGATATCAACAAGAAGAAAACATAGACATCAATGTTAGATATCAACAAGAAGAAAACGTATATCTATTAAGAAAGGATAGCATAACAATCAAGGAAAAGACAACATAACAGTAAAAGAAAGGCAACATATCAGTCAAGGAAAATGACAACATATCGGTCAAGAAAAAGGGCATCATATCCGTCAAGCTCTAGAAATAGATTTTCCTTTAGAGGAAGAAGGCCCTGGGGCTGGCATTAGACTTTGATGTCTTGTAGAAGAAGCAAGAGATAGACTCGAGTGTCCTCCACAGGTGCCATTTTCAAGTACAACTCACTTTGTCGGAGTCCGTGAAGATATATTCATGTGCATCCATATGAATCCAAACCATTATACACACAAAGTTTCTCATGTAAATAGCAAGTAAGGGTGCATATAACCAAAATAGCATCGAGTGCAATCCATCTCTAAAACAAAATGCATCAACAAAGAGGCTGTAAATGGCCTCTAGAGTCCAAAAAAAATCATGCTACAACAAATAACTACATATCATCAAAATCATTGCCTATATTAGGATCCTCGTCATTAGTGTCACCCTATAAGCATTAAAATAAGATAGAAAAAGCTTAACATGCCTAACAAGTGATTTTACATGAGTGAAGGGTACATTTTTACTAGGTCATGACAGAAGAGTTCAACAAACAATGCCACCAACATCGAGGTACATAGAGGGCTTGGTGCTCTTGATTAAATGCCAGTTTCATACCCTCATACATGATAGAATCTAGTGGAAATGTTGCAATACTGCCAATCTTGAAATCCTGAAAAACCATTAAGTCTACTGAATTTTGAATGGGACCCAAAATTCTACTTTCTCTATATGAAGTCCAATAAGGTTGGAACCTCTCTCAAACATCCTAAAACAATTAATGGTAATGTTAACAATTTAAGTAAAAGGATGAAAATGAAAGATAAAGGAAAATGTCACTTTTAATTAGTAGATTGCACTATTGAAAAAGTCGACATCGGCAAAAAGTCGGCAAGGGTCTGGAAAAAATCGTTTCGGCAAAAATCGAAAAACCACAACAAACATTAAAAAATACAAAATATATTCATTTTTTTCAAAATTTTAAACATATAAAGCAACAACAACATCAAATAAACACATTGGCACATAAATATGGAGAAATCACTGATATATATGTAGTGGATGCCAAATAAAAAAGTATACATCAAAGTCGATATTGAATGCTGAAGGGCCAATAGTTAGAACTTAGAAGTTAGAACCAATACAAAATGACATCACATATACAATTATAAAATGTAATCTCATGATTCATCATCATGAGGGAGATGTCTGATATACAATGATAAATGAAACAAAACTAGCAACTAGCTATCTAATATCAATGTGGGCCTCTCCCCCTTTTACGAGAAAAGATAATGGGTTTTTTGTCAGGCCTGCCCCTGACAGTAGAAGGCCTTATATCTGATAGTGGATGACCACTGGTGTGTGCAGGAGTAGATGTATCAATAACTGTAGAAGGTTGTGTTGATGCTAGCACATCACCCTCCATGATGTCTTCAAGCCACTCCTCCTCCTCCTTCTATTCCTCCTCTCCCTGTTGCTTCTCCAAGGCCTGTTGTTGTTCGGGTTCCTCCTCTAACCATGCAGGTGCCTCCTCCATGATAGGCATCTCAGACTCCACCCTCCACTTAGACAATACATCAATATTGTCGAAGGAAATGGCATTCACATCCAGTGTTCTATCCATTTGCTTCAACCATAGTCGAAGATTGTAATGGACATACACCAAGTCATTGAGATGTGAGAACTCTAACCTGTAAGAGGGTCATAAATTTTTTAATGAGTTTTAACTTTTGAGGGTCATAATATATTAGAGTGTCATAGACTCATAAATTACAAATTACAATAAATGTACTTGCTCATAAGTTCTAACCTGGTGCGTTTCTTTGAGTGTATTTTTTCAAATACACTCCAATTGTACCCACATCCCGAAGAGGTACATGTTTGACTCAGGATTCGGATGGCAAATCTCTGTAAATTTGGTGCCCTTGCACCATAGTTTCGCCACTAAACATCTACAACAAATAAAAAAGAAAGATAACATAAAGAAAACATAATTGAACTTTAAAATAAATCTTAAAATTTTAAATACATAATTGAAATTTGAATTTTAAAAACATAAAGTTCTAAGTTGAACTATCTTCTAAATTCTAATGACTTACGTGGCAACAAAATGTTCCTTGAAGCAACAACATCTTCATTGCCAAATAGTCCAGTACCATCCCGATACACCTCTATCTCGCGATTAATATCAAGGCAAATCGCGACATCAGGGACCATCCTCTGAAGACAAGCATGGAGCCCTTCCATCACCTCGCCATCAAAAGCAAAGTTGCATTTGTAGGAAAATGTAGGGTTGAGGAAAATTGTTGTTGTATGAATGGGTCAATGGAGCATCCCGGTCCATCGAGTATCAATCAAATCCCACAATAGCATCTGTCTACGAAACCCGTGGCTACCCTTTCCCACATAATAAGCCCGGATAGCTTCTTTGGCCCTATCCATGGCCTCATACAAATAGCCCATTGTTGGCTTATCGCTATCAACCAATCTCAGAACCTTTACCAAAGGTTCACTTACTGAGCACACCTCTGCCACTCCTTCCCAGAAGGAGTCACTGTACACCAATCTAGCAATGGCTTTCCCATCCTCTCTCCTGCTATATGTAGAATCCTACCACTCATCACAAAAAAACATTTGCTTCAACTCAAACTGACATCGAAGCAAAGACTGAAGAGTAATGAAGTTGGTGGCAAAACGAGTGATTGCAAGACGTCGCAACTCCCTGTTTTTGGTGTGTCTCCTCATGAGGCTAAGAACAAAAATATGGTTATATATGAACTTGGGGACGCTCCTAGCCTGATCAATCACCTCCTTGATGAAGGAGGTTTTCCCCATATCCTCAAGCATCAAATCAATACAATGTGCAACACATGTAGTCCAAAACAATGAACAATACCTCTCCATAAGCAACCTACTAGCAGCCACATAATTAGTTGCATTATCTGTTATGATTTGCACCACATTATGCATGTCGATCTCCTAGATGAATGCATCCATCAACTCACACAACAATGTTGCATCTTTCACATGTGTTGATGCATCTATTGATTTGATAAACATGGTACCTCTAAGACAATGTACCAAGAAATTGAGAAGGAACCTACCCTTCCTATTTGTCCAGTCATCAGACATCACTGTGCATCAAGAGATCTCCCATGACTGCTTGAACTCTGCCAATCTAGATTTGATGTCCTTCTTTTCTTCTTGAAGAATTGGCTCCCGCAACTCCTCAAAGGTAGGTATTTTATACCCTGGGCCAACAACATCAATGGCATCACACATCAGTTGCCAAAATGGATTGTTCTTGGTGATGCTAAGAGGTATGTCACTCCAGAAAATACACCTCCCCACAGTCCTGTTTGCTTCTTTCTTCTTCTTTTTCTTCAACATTGACTTGATGGAAGGCTGTGCTCTAGGGGTGGTTTGTGGAACAAAAAAAGGTGCAAACCTCCCGGTACTTGAATCTGTGGAGCCCCTCCCACTACACTGTCCCTCTGGGGTAGATGTCGCTGAACTTCTAACTGAAAGTTCGACCTTCCTTGCCGTTACGTCATTTTTCTTTTTATCCTTTGTTTCAAGTGAATCAAATGCAATTCTTATAATCTCCAGGTTTGTTTTAGGACAAACTTCAACATCATGCTCGAGATTTTAGCTAAATGATATTTCAACTTGCAAATCCCTCCTGACATATTCACCCCACAGAGATTGCAACTCAATCACTATCGGTTTGTCCCATCTTCAGTGATCCCATACACCCAAAATAGATCCAAAGGCTTCGACATATTTTTTGATGAAATTGACAGCTTCAAAATTCAACCCTAAGGCAAAAAAAAAGAAAATGATATTAAACGCCACTAAAAAAAAATAACAACCCATTGGTAAAAAAAATCAGACCTCTAGATTAGATTATTAGCAATGAAAAATGACAATAAAAGGGTGGAGAAAAAATTAACAGCAAGGCTCAATCTTGTTGTCCCATAAAAAATAAAAAAAACATTACATTGTTTTATGGGCATGAAAATCATGGCAAAATGACTAAAAAAAAAAACGTAGGCAAGCAAAGAGGTAAGCAAACTTGAAAAAATCTATGGAAAAAAAGCATTAACATGGAGGGATTTAGAATCTAGATACATACCTATGAATGGAAAATTCAACACCAGTTGGAAAATGAAATTGAACCCTTGCTCCACTTAGAAATCCTTGATGGTGATGATGATGGTTGTTAAGTTGCCTCCACAATGATCGAGGAAGACCACAAACCCTTCTCCTTCCTTCTCCACAAGCAAAGAAGTCAAATGAGCAAAAGAAAGATCAAAAACTCTCTTTATCCCCGTGGGTTGCATGTGTCCCACAACTTTTTGGGTCGACTCGCGATGTGTTGAATTTTAATGAAGATTTGTACCTTGGACAAGTGGTTCCTATGGGTTTTTAATCTTTTACCTAGGAATGTGGT
>CBVK0100854982.1:0-14298 GCA_900067695.1 Picea abies
GGATTAATTAGTCAAAAGTTCTTTTACAAGATGCTGCTCAACTCCAATGGAAAAATAGACTGCACCATTGAGATCAGAACACATAAAAACCCCAAAAATGACTAATACAACTCTGAAAACGGATCATGGCTCATCCGGGCATAACCTCTTCTACATGTGGCCATAAGCTTCTCTGAGCTTCTCCTTGGAAAAAACACCTGTAAAAGTCCTCAAAAGCCTCTAAAACTTGTCCCAATGTGTGCAGAGCATATCAATTATCCAAAAATGATTATTCAATCACTGAAAACAAATATAGGCTCACCAAACCATGTCCTCCATCAAAGAGGGATGAAAGTTCCCTGGAGCTTCCTGAAACTTCAACGGTGAAAAAATTGCTGAATAAGTCTTCAAATGGCTATGAAAATGGCATAAATGGATCCAGCACGTCCAAAAACCCCTGGCTGGGCTTTTACGGCACCTCAATCGGCCAAACGATGAAGAAGTTAGGCCTTCTCCATTTTCCTCCTTCAAGCTTTGCTGGAACTGGTTCTACAAAACGCACCTCTGTGTGCATGAATTTGGAACACGCTCCCAATGCGCATTATAACCTGGCACCGGTGCAACTGCACCAATGGTGCAAACCATAGGATGGTTAGGGCGCCTCCAGCCTCCAACCGCCTAACACTTGGGCGTATAGCCATAAGACCTTGGGCTCGGCGAAAAGTGGTTGAACTGTTTGAAAACCGTGCAAACGGATTTGTAACTCCTGCACGAATGGATAAACCATTGGTTAATAACCCACGGGTTATATTTCAGACCCCATGTCCACATATATAACTGCGCGCAAATACAAATATATAGTTACAAAACTTTGGTTTAACCACGCCACATTTTAATATATAATCATGTGGTATATAACAAAACCCATGGACCAAACCGTGCACATACAGTTTAACCACCGGTTACATGTTATGTGATATCCACGCATATGTATTAACATATGGTTACATGCAAACGCAAATGGAACCACGGGTCGGGGCTAAGCCCCGGCCCGACCCCCCTTTGCATTAAAACAACCAACGACTTTAAATAAATGCGTATGGACATATCAAACAAGAAACATGGTCGGAACTATTGGTTAGCGGAATGTTGTAAAGACTTTTTGTTATGGGAGGTCCAGGGGTCGAACCTCGCGGCCTCCATTACTTTTACAAAGCATATATAAGACAACCAAATGAGGGACACGTGGCGCCCAACCATTGGGCCACGTGCCCTCTTCTCATTTGCTTCCAATACGACACGTGCCAACATGTTACTGGTCCACGAACATCCAACCAAAATGTGCCACATCACCAAAATGCCATGTCGACTGTACGGTCACCATGTCATCATGATGGTACAGCCCTACCACGTGTCCTTACGGACTGTACGGACAGGTACAGTCAGCATCCCAAATTTTTCCCTATTTGCCTTGGCGAACAAATCGCGATAACTTCTCCATACGAACTCCGTTTGAGAAAGTAAATATACCACCGGAATCGGGAAGATGAGACAAACGCAATGGCACTTTTTCGTATCATTCCAAGCACTTTGAAATTTGAGCAAATTTTTGCCCCCTGGTCCAGATTTTGATCAATGTCGGAGTAGGCAAAGGAAATGGTCAACAAGAGTAAGCTGGACGAAATGAAACCTACATGAGTAGAAGGGATGATGTTGGAGCAGTAATGGTGAAGCAAAGGGGTAGAGAGATAGCTCCAAGAGAAATTTTGGTATCTAGGTGGATTTCAGTCATGTTGGAGAGATCATGAGGAGGAGCCCATGATTTTTTCCACTGTGGAGTATGATGCAGGAGCATTGCTCCATCTTATTACGCACCATCTAATCAACACGAGTGGTGTGCATTAAAAGAAGGAGAGGCACCACCCTATCATTTTTTCTCAAGAATCTAAGGTGTAATTTGGGCATTAATTGAAGACAAGCTGGAAGGAGAAAAATCATGCTTTCACAAAATCTAGAGATAAGGTCGCCATTAATAGGCTGGCACCAAAATATATCTGTGTTCGATTTGGAGCACAATTTCCATCATTGTAATTTTCCCTTTCGATAGTCATTAGGGATGGTGATTTGACACCATTAGTTAACTTGCGAGGGAACCTCATTTGAGTCCCTCTTGTATAAATCTTTGTATTGTATGCATGATATAGGTTAGACGACAGGTTGTTGAAGCCAGATGAAAATGATTTTTAGCCAAATTAGGAAGTTGATGAGAGCCTAGACTCAGTTGCATCTCAGAATCTACCATTGTAAATTGGCATTCCACCATTAATAGAAAATGGAAGTTTTTCATGTTTTATCTTTCTTTGTAATGGGTGTTGTGTTATGAATGTATTTTACATGTTTGAGAATTGTAGATGAACATTCGAAATCCTCTGCAGGAATAGAGATATTGTTTTCTATTCACGAGTGTGTTGATTTAGGTTTGGTTCTATAGGATAACTACAAGGAGTGTGTGACAGAGAGAGGAATATTTGTAATCCAATGCAAGGAGTGCGGGTATGAACTCAGTCAAGTCAGAAGAGAAGTTGCGAGGAGGGCACACCAGAATAATTTACAGACTCAAGGAGAAATTTCAAGGCAGTTAAGTCCCTTGAAAATAAAGGATCTGTGGAGATAAGGACAACTCAGAGTTACTAAACCCTTTGGAATATTCTAACAGGAGGGCATCGAGCTTGCATGAGCATACCCAAGAACTACATGGTTGAAGGTGTACTAGAATCCCATAATTGTTGAACATTTTGTTGAAGGAAGGCTTTGCAAGAAGTGCAACGAAAAAAGAAAGGAGATGCCTTAAACGTTTCCATAAGGTTGAGAGAGAAGTCGTCAAAGAACTGAGACAAGCACAATGACTGAACCTAAGGTGTTGAGAGTTCACCTTATAAGCTCGGGAAGTAGGGAGAGAAACTTCCAGGAGGGAATGAGAAACTCACAAAGTAACTTGGAACCTTAGAGGTTTTCAAGTCGAGAAAAGTTGGAGGAGAGTTGCTCAGATTCTACAAGGAGTGCATATAGCTTTCGAGAATAGCCTAAGTATTGAGAGAAGAAAGTGCACTAAGTGTGAAAAGGATTCGAGGAATAGACGAAGTCTCGAAGATGGAGGAGTCATCCATCATCTAAGAGGAGACAGGTGGAATATGATCGAGAGGTTCGTGAGGAAGAACTCCATAAGGTTTGCTGAGAGCAAGAAGAGGATCGTCATGAAGTCACGAAGAGATATTTCAATCCATGCCATTAGATCTAGAAGGGAATATGTAAAAGTATCATTTCATTGCTAATTCACAATTGGAAGAAGCAAAGTCGAGAGGAGACATGACTCACAAAGTCTAAACTTGTTATTCGATCACAGCCATTGGTCACGAGAAGAGAGAGGATCGTAGATTTGGTCCTGAGGCATTCTCCTATTTGGAAGTTGCGAAGTGTGGGATTGTGAAGGGAGTTGGCCCATGGTCACAGTTCGTGGTCATATCAAGGGAGGAGCTTAGCGTTGAGAGATAAGGCCATTGGTGTAAGAGTTAAAAGTGCTAAGGAGAGGTTCTGCAAGTGCCACATAGAGGGTACTAAGGAAGAAAAAAAAGTGGCCTCTGTCAAAATGAAATCGGTTCCATACAGATCCGACGAGTCATTTGAATCAATGATTTCAACGATCCTAGACCGAGAGGTAATGCCATCCCCCAAGGAGTGAAAGAAAAAGGAGGAAGCAGGGGGGTTGTCACCAACATTTAATGAGGTATTCTTTTAAGGATGGAAATTTATTTTAAAATGCATAAACCATGGTGAATCTTACAACTCCCTTATATGAAAACTATAAATGTTTGGCGATATTTTTGTAAAATTTTCAAATTTCTAAGGATTTGATATAGTTTGTATAAAAAAATTTCAATTTGTAAGGTAAAATAATTTTATCCTATAGAATTTGGGAAAATCATTTTTAGAATAGCGAATATTGTTTTGATAAAAACCATGGAAAATTATCCCACGAGTGAAATTTAGCACCTGAAATCATCCCTGCGTGTAACAAAGAGATCAAAAGAGTGAGTTGGTCAAGCGTTTTCTTCCCAAGCCTAAAATGTGGATCTTTACCACCAACAGACCAAATGAAACAAATAATGATACTAGGGTGATGGCTGATGGGGGGGAGTATGTAGTGATGTTCATTTACAACATGTTGCTTCCATATTCTATCCTATTCAATTATGAAGTACAAGACAACCAACATTCAACAATGCTTTAAACCATGTAATCAATTTCCAAACCATTGAAATATGCAATGATATTCCTTTCCCAATGTTCCACCCAAAACATTCACATTAACAATTGCCAAGGTATTATGCCATACCATATGTATTGCAATATTATATGAGCCCAAAATAATCAAATGAAAATTGCATACCCACTAAGAAACCATAGAATAGTTAGGACTAACACTAACATCTTTACCTTTCCATTTGCACATAACTTTTAACATGGATTAAACGTAGATCCTTTCCTTTTAATATTTTTTTTTCATAAGTTTTTTTTCTAAAATATTTGGTTATGTTATTTCTAACATATTTTTTGTGTGTATGTGTTCAAGTAGTAGATCACGATGATTTTTGACACGATTAAATCATAGAAACTGTAAATATATGTCCATCATAACATAAAATAATTCCTTGAATTGCAAAAACATCCTATAAAATGCATCATCCACCTGTTACTATATCAAAATGAAACCATCACTATATTTTCAACCATATAGCACCCTATAAGCAATGACAAAAAATCAACATAAAATGTGTGATACGACTACCTTCTAGCCTCCAGTCTACAAGGAGGTCCCACCTACTAGTATTAGACTATTAGAATAGTTTAAATAATAGGGCTTTAGCAATACTTTGCAGGCAAAATTCCTCTTTGCAATTTTAATCTTCAATAGTACCTAGTTAATGAAGTGACACAAAGGAAAGGATCAAACAAGTTTGGGAAAGAAATTGATCAATAGAATGCAGAAAAAAAGTACCTTAATATAAGATGAGGAAGATAACTTGTAGAAAAGGTTGGGAGATATGTTCTTCCACCTTGTTCATAATTGAGCTTTTGTAAGACCCAAAAAAATCCAAATTGGCATGCACAAAATACCTATGGCTTATGTTCATGACAAATTAGCATGCACAGTAGCCCTATTGGCTAGTGTGCATGCTAATTTGGCATGTACAAAAGCCATAGAGTTATTTCGCATGCCAAATTGGCATGCACATAAGACATAGGGATGTTGTGCATGTCAATTTGGTATGCACAACAACCATATGTATTATGTTCATGCAAAATTAGGATGCACACCATCCAATAGGGATGCTACTGAGATGTAAAAAAAACATAATGTGGATGATGTTGAAATACTGTAACTTCGAAGAATATTCTTATTATAATTTAGTTATTTATCTTATAGATCAAATCCCCTTTTGTGGATTGATCATGTCGGTACTTATGTATGACCAAATATCGTTTTATGGATTAGTCAAACAATAGTTATATGGTGGTGTTTGTAAAGTTGGCCCTTGGGATTTAATAAAGTGGTTTTAACCACTATTGAAAGAAGTCATCTCTACTTGATGAAGAGACATAACCCTAGCACATCCTCAACTAGTATTTATAAGTGAGCAGGGCACCTCATCTGTTCACTCACTCACACTCACTTCTATTGTGCATATTTTGAGGGTATATGGAGTTACAAGAAGAAGGAGAGAGGGGTGCATGCTTAGTCCTAGTCTTTTCTTGGTGGTTTTGGTCTTTGTTCTTGGAGTTGTATTGTAAATATATTATTGAGGAAGTTTTTACTATGTTTTATCTCGCATGAGTGTTTCCCAGGATAAAATATTGTGTACCTTGTGATTGTGTTTCATTTAGTGATCCTACTTATGTTTTTATGATCTAGTAAATTGAAAATAACTTAATAAAAACTCTAAATTTAACATGGTATCACAGATTGGTTGAATAGAGCACCTTTCACTAGGTATCCAAAAATGTCATTGTTGTTGTACAAGGAAATTAGGGATTTTTTATTGGAAAGGAATTTATCAATAAAAACCATCTAGGAAAGTGCTCCCTACTCAAGCACATCACTTGGTATCTTGAGAGAACCTTTTTAGTGGCCAGAGCCTCCAGAAATTCCAAACCATGTTTTGATTGGTACCAAAAATCAAGAAAACCCAAAAACCAGAACCAGTACCAGAAGTACCAGTCCATATTTACGCAGGTCCAATTTCAAGGGGTAAAATTTGGATTTTTTAAAAATAGATAGGTCCAGCCTACTCTCCTCATCCCAATGCATCTCCTGGTAAGTCTAGATTGACTTTTTAATCATTTTCATTTTCTAGTCATTTTCCTAGCTCCAGGTCAGGATGTTTGAAAGCACCAAGTTTGTTGACAAGTGTTATAACCCTAATTTGCACCATACATGCTTATCTGGCATCAGGCCATCTCATATTCCTTATTTTCCAAGCCACTACTGAACAACTCTTCTAAACAACTCCATTTTTAAAGGTACATGCTAGCTAACCCACTACAACCCGTGTGTATCTACAGTGTCCATGCTAGCTGACCCACTACAGCCTGCATGGACCTACAAAAGAATGAAAAAAGGAAAGTGGATGATAGAACACACAACTTTGGGAAAGTTAACCAAACCTTTAATCCTTGCATGGTCAGTCATTCGACCAAATATGTAGCTCCTTCTAGCCTATAAAAGAAGGGGTAATGGTCCCATTTGAAAGGAGGAAAATCATAGTAAAGAGACTATACCCAATTGAGAATTCCCCTTGTCCCATCCTTTAGCCATCCTTGTTGAAAGAGAAGTATAGAGCAAAGCATTTGGAGGACAGTTGAAGAGGAGCCTAGGACTAATTTCGAGGAGCAGTGTCGACCACATATTGCAAGCTTACTCTTGTGAATATTAATACAAAAAGGAATACTTTTCTCATCCCACCATATCATGTGTTCACATTGAATGTTTATTTTATGATATTGTCACAACTAACCCAACAATTAGTATATGAAATGCATGTTTTCAAATTTTTGTTTGTTCATGTGTGAATGCAGGTCAGCTATGGGAGGAATCTTGCAATCGAATAGAGAGTGAAAGAAAAGGGATCGACATCAAACAAAGGACTTAAGGTAGAGTTACTGAATCTCATTTACACCTTTGTATTGCATGCATGTGGGATTTTGTGTTGGGAGAGTACGGAAGAGTAGAGGCCTTTGAAATAGTCATTTTCTGCATGCATGATTAGAGCCCTTAAATGCCAAGTCTATAGAAGGGATTCCCACCCACAATATAATTGGCGACCATACTAGGGATCCCAAAGGTTTTCCTAGGAGTCGTTTTGGGTATTTTTAAAAATTTGGTTTCATTCCTTATTTTTAAATTTTTTGCAAAGGTCTGAGCTAACAAACATTCTCGTCTTCCATACTAGTTATCTATGTTTCTTTGCTTGGCTTCATTTTTTTTTTATGCGACCCACAGAGGTACATGTGGCCTGTATAAATCTTGTACACATGTACCCATGCCCTACCTTCACACAACCCGTGTGCACACGCTAGTTGATGAAGTGTTAGTCGTGTGTATGATTTCAAAAGATTTCTTTTAAAGAGGCAGTCATCCTCTCCCCTGTTAGAAGTGATCTTTCTCAGGGGTTTTCTGGTACTCATTTTGGGCTCTCTGTTTGCAGTTTTATAGCTTAGGTTCCACCTCAGATTGATTTTGTTCTATGAAATTTTCCTTGAATTGTTTTCTTTTTTCTGACAAAGTAAGCTTCTAAGTATTCAATAGATTCTAGTTCTCAAATTCCAGTAGTCTCTGCCAGTGCTTGATTGCTTGTCTTTTCATTTTTGAAGAGTTTCAGAAGTACACATGGCCTGCATAAGGTCTGCACACTTGTACACGTTCCCTGACTTTACACAGCTCCCGTGCACATGCTAGCTGTTGAACTGTCAGTAGCGTGCCCGTGGAGAAAAAAATTTGTTTAAGGAGAGGCAGTCATTCGTTTCTTTGAAAAGAGTTTATACCTCTCAAGTTTTTTGGTCTGTGTCATAGCGGTCACTAACTTAGGTTTGATCACAACAATAGCTTTCTTGCTCATTACGAATGTTTCCTCAAAATTTTCCTTTTATAGGGTTTTAAGACAAGTGTGAGAGTCCATTTTAATCTTCTTGTGTGTTATTCTTAAAGTGACTCTTTGCGATATACGCTTAGGGCAGAAGTTTTCTTGGTCTTTACTTGTCAATATTTTTCCTTTTTTCTTTGTGAGCATTCAAATAAAAAAAGTCTTTTATTTCTTTGTTTGGTTAAGTAGTTATTGGTTTTCATTAATAACTAGGAAAAGTTTTTCTTTCATAAGTTCTTAGTTATTTACTTAGGTCAATAAGTATCTCATAGTCGAGCGAAATCTTGTTTTGAGTTTTCTATTCAAAGATCTTGGAAAAACTTTTAGTTTGAAAAGTTGATTAAGAATTGTGTCAAGAAGAAGTTATTTTGTTTCTAGTTTTCTGTTTATTTTTCTTTCATCTCTAAAACATCATTAGTTGCACTTTCATAATCTTTGACTTAAGACAAGCCATAAAAAATTAACGATTAATTAAAATCAACTAGACTTTATGTTTCTAGGGTCCATCAATTAGTCTAGGCTAGAGCCTTGCTTAAGGTTGGAGAGGAAACTCTTCAGGGCTACAAAACATATGTAAGAGTCTGTGCTAGGTAGTGTTAAAAGTCTAGTATCGTGAAAGTTATCTGAGAACCCCCTCTAACACAGGGGATAAACACAAGGTTGCATGCAGAGAGGTAGTGGAGATAACCCCTCCAAAGCCAAACCAATCGTAGTGGAGAACACATATAGAGGGCTTGTCTTAGGATTCCGTCGATTGCATTTGCCACGAATCTTTGTGGGTCTCAAATCCATTCAAGGTCCTCAGTTGTCTTCCAGACCACTTGATTTTGATACTCTTGACAAGTTTTGGTCTCGATACCCTACTCATTGTGGTCTACTCTACTGTCGACTGTACCCGCCTGGTAACTGTTCGTGTGTTGGCAACCTAGTTGCCTATATTTTTTAGAAACATACATAGATGACTGCAGGGGTATACCATGGTACCTAGGAAAAACATAGGTACATGCTTTGTACAATATATCTAGAGAGTTCTTCCGTTTTCGAGTTACACTTGCACCGGTAAGTTGCTCTAGTGTTGGTTGTTGTAACTGTTCTTCCTGTTTGCTTGTTTTATCTTGTAGGGTCCTTTTTCTAGTGTATGCTATTTTTGAATGAATATAAAGCCCTAGTTTGTCTTTGATCATCTCACATAGTGGAGGATCATGAGATCCATCATTCACGAAGGCTTCTTGGCCTGACGCCAGTTACACTGGAGCCACCCCTGCCACCACTAAGGTGAAAGCTTGACCAACAATGGTTGTTTGAAGCGACCGAGTCATAGGAAGTTGTGCCCAACCAACATCCAAAGGAACCAAATATTTCAGAACTTGGAGAGAAATCTATCAATCCACCTAAAACTACAACCACTGATCTTTCAGTGCCCATCATCATACATATTTATCCTTACAGGTGCCAGACAGTGTCACATGTAGCAATGGAAACAAATGTTGCCACTTCATCTAGGAATTCTTCTATTCCCACTATGACTGTCACTGCAGGGGTTGTTCCACCTCCTAACCCACTGTCACCGGTCCGATCCACCATGGTCTCGACTGTGTCTACCTCGAGCAGTGGTATGATCCTATCTTTTACGGTGGCCACTGGTCCTTTCACACAGAGTGCGACAGGACCTCCATTCTCATACAATATGCCTAGCATAGGTACAAGCCCTATACTATCCTACTCCACTTTATATACTTTAGGTATGGGGACAGGGAGCTCTAATGCTCCTCTATAAGGGCCCATGGGGGGCATTTCAGCTCCCTTTAACGCTTTCCCTTACGGGGGAGGTCATATACCTCCTTCAACCCCTTCGCTTCGTGGTACCCACCAGTAATACACCAGGCCAAACACACACCATAGTTCACTTGGAGTAGGGATTCAAGGACCACCTTCTCATAATATGCCAGTAGGGTCAACACCATTTTATTTGTTCAGTTTGTTTGGTAACAATGCTTTCTCATCGACTGCTTTCTTGACTGAGGGTAACCCCGGTTATGGCCAACCTAATCCTATGCAGGGTACTATTCCTACATTGGGGGAAAACCCAAGAACTTCTTCCACATGAGAACCTTGGAATTCTTAGTAAGGATCAGTTCCCATGTCAGGAATTCTGATCTGGGTCAATTCTTTTCACAACCAATGGAACTCTGGGAAAGGTACAATACCTATTCCCATGGGATTGACATGGGGAAACCCTTCCTAAATTCATCTGAATGTAATCCACACCCAACAGGAATCAGCTGATGTTGTCTCCTTAAACGCAAAATCTGTATGTTGGTCATGGCCATGATTTTTACCAAAACCCTGGAAAACAACCCAACTTTTCTTGGCAACCTGGTGCCAGTCAAACTCTAGGCCCCTTTTTCCATGGTTATCATCAACAACAACCAAAAATACCTTTGTTGGAAACCTTACATTTATTAGACTTGTCAAGGTTGTTGAATGATCCCATCAATCACGATCCACGTTGGCCCCTTATGCTAATGAAATTGCCTTCGGACATACCAAATTTCGAATCCAAGCCTAATGAAAATCTAGAGGATCATGTGACCAACTTCCATCTTTGGTTCTCATCTAATTCATTGAAAGACAACTCCATATAATTGTGATTGTTTCAACTCACTCTCATTGAGAGTGCGATGAAATGGTACATTGAGCTCGACCACTCGAGATATTCTTCATTCAGTGAATTGGCAATGGCCTTCCTAAACCACTTCCAATTACCTATGCAATATGACATCGGACTAGAATTGATGGCTAATTTCGAATAGACAAAAGCGGACCATATCTCTAATGACATCTGAGAATGGAGATGCCAGAAGAGTTTGATTAAGGTACCATTCCCACCAGCATTCCTTCTTGAGTGTTCCTTAAGTCTTTGGTCCCATAGCTATCCAAAGACATCGCAATGTCGAGAGTGTTTTCCGAAGAAGATGCCATCATGAGAGCTCAACAGATTGAGCTAATTTATTCTCAGTCTGGTTTACTGTATGAGATTTTTCCAGATGCACCATGATCCATACTTGATAAAACTAGACAGAGAGTTGGACCACATGCTGATGGTATTGTAGGTTCAGCACAAACAAAGCTCGTTGAACAATTGACAAAACAATTACAACAATTGTCTATCCAACACACAACGGCCAACCAAACTACTATTTTAGTTTCTCCTCCTACCCAAATGTCGGATGTACATANNNATCCGAAGGCCACCCAATAGCCCGATGGAAGGAAAAAACAACGTAAGAAGGGTAAGGGGGATAAGAAACCCACTAATAATGTTGGCAGGGGAAACACCAAGAAACAAAAGGTGAAGTATATGTGTAACATGTGTGTGGAAGGCCACTCAACTCACCAGTGCCCTCAACTTGCAGAGGCCCAAAAGTTTTTGTCAGAGCAGTAGCCTTCTGTGTTAACAAATCCTTTACAACATGGGAAAAACCTAACCCAAGCCTCTATAAGAGCGGAAGGGGGTAGTCCAGGACCCTCTTCGTCTTAGAACAATTATGCCTTTGTGAATGTGTATATGATGAAAGGTGATTCTTTTATATCGACTAGAGCACATGACTACAGTAAGCCAAGAACCTATGAGAAAGGTAAAGAAGATGAAATCCCATATATTCCTCTCTAGATCAAGAATAATTTGGGTGAAACAATGACACACATCCCAAAATGTGTGTTAAAGAAAGCTTCTCACAACCCAAATGCAAGGGCCTCCCAAAACTATTCTGTGGTGGAGGATTTGTCTCAAACCCCTTGTGCGATTTCCTCTTTGGAGGTCCTCCAAAGCTACCCTTCCTAGAGGAAAGATTTGCTAGAAGCTTTAGGATCTGTCGAGACTTGTAATCCGGGTACAATCATGTTGGATAAAACCGACTTAAAACCTCATCTCCCTTACCACGTAACATTTCAAATAGTAGTGGCTTACCCCACAAAATATTTTACCTGAAACATTTTCCGCATGGTGGTTGATGAGGGTGCCTCGACATGCATCATGGTGTTGGCATGTTGGAAGGCCATTGGCCAGTCTGTTTTGTCTACGTCACCTACTCTTCTTACCAATTTCGATGATCATTTTTTCCAACCACATGGCATCATCCCCTCTTTCTTGTGCAGTTAGTAGGGGTGATCGTGTGCATCGAGGTAGAGGTAGTCGATGCATCCATCGACTACAATATCCTGTTAGGTAGGAGTTGGACCTATTCCATGCAGATAGTGGTTGCTATAGTTTTTGAGGTCTTGTTGTTTCCACATGAGGGTCAGATCGTGACCATTGATAAATTGTCCTTCTCTAAACCTGACCCTTCATTGGGGGCATCTATGGTCCCAATGATTAATAACCCTCAAATCAGCATCATCAACATTGGGGTTGGTTTGTGCCCACCTTTGATGGGCATTTTCGATTACCCACCTCCTCAAGGTGACGTTAATCTCATATCTGACCACCATAAGGTTGAGGTTTTCCAAGTTTCGTTGTTTTGCATGACTTACTTCAATGACCCGTGGATTCTTCCTACCCCATCAGCCATGATGGAAGGGATAGGGCACCATGGTATGTCCATTCTCTTGTCTATGGCAGAAGTTGCGTACTATACATTCCATCAAGCTTTCGTCGACCTTGATATGACTCCCGCACAAGAGTTAGATCTGATTCTAGAGCCTACTTGGGCTCAAGGTTCCCTTACCGATACTGACTCTTTAGACTTAGTCTTGTAATCATACAAAGTGATTATCGAAGCAATGACTAGTCTGGACAAACCCTAGGATGATCTCCATCATAGATCTTACTTCCTCCTAGAATTATGAATATTTGAGGTAGGGGAATTCAATTTGACTATGACTGGAGACAAGTGTTTTCCTATCAACCCCTTGGCTACACACGTTGTTTACATCGAAGGAAATATGGAAACCATCGCTGAAATGATTCCTATAGATATCTCCAGAACCCCTGACATCGTGGAAAATGTCTTTGTTAGAGAATATTTCTCCCCCGAGACGATGCCAGGCATTGACCCACGAAGTCTAGAGAATGCACAATATGTGTTGTCTTTCAAGCTCCCCTTGAAATCTGAAAGAAACATCTAGCGAGACTACATTTATGTTTTTCAATATCATCCGGATTAACTGAGAAAAGAAAACAATGATGGGTCTTCTTTTATGCCCTTTTCAGACCCTCTAAACATGAAAATATTGTCGAGCGATCTTGTTGACCTTCATGCTCGTTAAACTATAATTTGAAGGAACATATGTCTGGCGGTAATTTACCCCTTTTTCCATCCATATGGTCAACTATACGAACAAAGGTATACTTTAGAAGCCTCGGTTCTCTAGAAGAGTATTCTCAGATATAATTTTAACCCTTTTTTGGGTCTGAGAGACTAGATTTACGAAAAAGGAACCCCCATGGAGTCCATAGTTAATCTCTTTTCAGACTCCCTAAAATTGAAAAGATTGTCGAGTGATCTTATTCTTTCACACTCATTAAACTGATCCAGAAGAACATTCCTGATGGAGTCCATAGTTAATCTCTTTTCAGACTCCTTAAAAATGAAAAACATTTCGAGTGATCTTGTCTTTATCACACTTGTTAAAATGGTTTTGAATAGATGTCTGGTCGGTGCTATTTTACCCCTTCTTCCAGCCAACTAGACTATCTTCAAAAAAGGTACCCTAGCTGAGTCTCCTTTTACATTTTTTTAGACTCTCTAAATATAAAAAACCGTCGAGCTTACCTTCTCTAGGCTCATTAAAGTTACATTGAAGGATGTTACCATTTTCTGTTTTGTTAACCACATTTTCATTATTGTGTCTTTTTCCTAATTCCAACTCCATGTTTCTCTTTCAACTAAACCATCTGAAGCATGCCTTATATGCAAGCCCTATAGCACTTTGCCTCTGCGTCTTGACACCTTTGGCCCCTGGAGGATTTTTCTTGAGTTTCCTTTTCCTACATATTCCCCTTTTCCCTGAGAATCCCTATGTTTCATGTGCTTGGAACTAATATGTTTGGGACACTCGATCCTCCTTTGTAACGTAGCATTCTTTTTTTCTTTTTCCAAAATTATTGAAAAAGACAAAA
>CBVK0100854984.1:0-24456 GCA_900067695.1 Picea abies
GCATACAATCTCCGTTTTAGGCGTATGATAGCCCATTGGAAAGGTATCGTAGAGGAGATTAATTTTGGGGGCTCAATCATGCTTTTGATTATCATTGAGAATCTATATCCCAAAAAACCTTCATTTAGGCCCTCAAAATGGCCCTGGAAGTTAAAACTGCTAAAAATAGTGAATTGCCAAAATTGCTTGAAAACTGTTTAGAGCTAGTTGGAAAAGGTGGATTGCCACCGATATCCACCTAGATCATACTCCCACCACTTCAAAAGAATCTCCAGCTACAATCAGACAACCTTTGATGATTCCACACCTTGACAATGACCCCCCCATTTGTATTCCCTGCATCCCATTGCGACGGAATGTCAACAACCCTCAAGCTAGGGAGGCACAAAATTACAGTTTGGTATATGATTTGGTGCAATATCCTGCATCCATGTCAGTCTTGGAGGTCCTCCAAACCTGTCCGACTCAACAAAAATCATTGTTTTCCACCTTGGGGGAATTCAACCCTGTTGATACTAGAATCATCACATTCGATCTAGATTGTGGAGAACCTCATATCCCTACTTTAGCTTTCCAGATACTAGTCAAAATTTAGAACATCACAGTTCATTGATGTATCATTGATGAAGGTGCATCCACATGCATCATGTCCAAAATAGCATGGCCGAAACTTGGTTCCCCTGAGCTAATACCATCCGCCATCACTCTGAGAGCTTATGATGGATGACCATCCTCTCCTGAAGGGCTCTTTCAAAATTTCCCCATTGAACTTTGGGGAAAATCCATCCTTATCGAAATTGAAGTTATCGATGCCCCACTCGATTACACTATCTTGTTTGGACGTAGCTAGATGTACGCTATGAAGGCTATGGCATATTTTGTGTTTCGAATGATGATGTTCCCCCACAATAGGAAGATCATCACCATCGACCAAGTTTCACATTACAAGCCTAACCATTCCTCTAACATCGATAACATCTTACCTCTTGTCCGCACTAGTTCTGACGCATATCCACTCATGGATATGGGCCCTAGAATTTTCAAAGACCCATATTTGCTGGGGGCATACCACAAAGCACCCCTGCTTATACACCCCTTAGCACAAGTGTGTGTCATATCTTTTAATGGAACTGACAATGGAGATACCATCCCTCCCATAGAGGCTTCTCCACTCCTTGACGACCCTGCCCAAAAAAGAAACCCTAACTACTATGCAGGAGGATGAGACCACTAACTTGGCTCTTGCAAATATTGGATCGACTGGCTCAAACTTCTGTAATATCCAAATCTCTTCTAAAATCCTCTCGTCAACTCACTATGGAAGCAGGTACAAATGAGGTGGCATTGGGGGCCCCACTGCTATATATAGTCCCTTTTGCCAAAATTCCATGCTCAATTACAGAAGCTCAGAGCATCCATTTTACGATCTGTCTTCAGCCACGGGATTAGGATCCCACCACCTATATAGTCACATTCCCCAGGTCACCATCCATCCTTGTCCCTGGGGGAGCATTTTTTTTCACATCAAGCCCAGGTACGCATGCTCATGTTCAAAATTATCAAATAGCTGTTATATGTTTTTTATCTTCAGATATTGTTCACGTTGGTTATTTGGTTTTCATGTGTGCAGGTACTTGGTCATCACAAATCAACGCATCCCCTTCAAGTATATGATCGAAACTGGAATGTAATCATTCCCTCTAAATATCAATTTCATATCCCAAGTCACACCCCTCGACATTTTCATAAAGTATCCTCACATACAACTCTGTAGTACTATCACCTCCGCTGCATTTCGGTAGTGTCACCCGGTAGAACTCTCCCCTACATGAGTTGTCCCATTCATAGTCCCCTTGGCACTTTGACACTCATGCTGCTTTTACCCCCTAGGGATGGGAGTCCCTATAGTATTACACATGTTCGAGAATCAACCACATACTCCTTCTCCTCATTATGTTAGCTTTCCCAAATGGACTCCTAGAATATCTTGTCACGGTTCTCGTCTGACTACACTCCCATAGTATCATTAACCCTCCATATCATCCACGATCAGTTTTCCCATCTGCAAATTTCCTTCCATTCATTTACCTCATATAGAAACCCACCCATGGGCCCCCCTCCCTCTACTATTTCTCCACGCAACTTGCGGCCTCACAGGCCAAGACATCTTGCACTGGGCCAACTATTTCTGTATCTGTACACTCAGCCCAAATTATTCTTTATTCATTTGGTCATTGTAAAAATCATTTTATTTCCAACATTTACATATCTTTTTTTTCTCCCTTGGGGACCTTATTTTTTTCCAACAAAGCAACCCATGTCTCCCTTGGTTGGGGCATTCATTAACTTCTACTCTTGTTGACATCGTCCATAAACCCCAAGTATCCCACAATCCATATACCTCTGATCTCTGGTTTTGTCCACTTCGTTAGACCTCTGGCACAATTTTACCCACATCTAGTTGTCCCCCTGACACTAGATCTAGTTTCATGGTTGCTTCCACTCATACTTCACATATATTCCCAACCAAGGGAAGTCTTGAGTCTCACCGCATATTGAATTCATCCATGTTCCTCATCAGTTCCTGATCTCATCCAGTGGATTTCATGAAGCCCTTTTTCTTTTTGGAGTTGTGTCTCCCTTTCTGTCGACATCAACACAGTTTCCAGATGGGCGATAGTATCTTGACTCTCATTACCTTTACAATGAGGATCCTTGGTCAACATGGAGAGAACCATCATTACTCTCTACTATCGTTGACCCCCATAACATTTGACTTCAAAACAATCTCATGTTACGGTGGGTATTACTTTGCGACTATTGCATTTTTTTTATACTAGCCAAAGACCTCTGAATTTTCTAGGCCATCAATGCCTACGAGTCATCGAAACTTCTTACAGGTGTCATCGCCTCTTTTTAGAGTATGTTCACCATCCGAATTGTCATCTTCCATTATCAAACCACCCTGGAGGGCACTGCAGTTATCTACATCAACATACAAATTCACTTGCTATCTTACATATTTGAGTTACATGACACGAGCATGGGGCATGTCTGCCTCGTTTGTATACAGACTTTATTTTCATACCAAAAGAAAGATCCAATCCCATAGTTTCCCCTCTCCCTTCGACGGGTCACTCTTGCAGTTCCTCTCAACACTCTTTCTTACAATGGTACTCTCAGTAGAAGAAACATTGATGTATTTCGGCTATACATATGATCCTAACCTCACACATAAGGGGGAATCTTTTATCACTGAAATTTCTTTCGCAAATGGTTACAGGAATCCAACATTTCCAAACACCTATTAGTTCATCTTCCGCCCCAAAAACGCATTTCCAAAAGACACAAACCATAAAAATGGTTATAAAATTAACATGCGCAAAAATACTACAGGAAGAGTGCGCACATGCATAGGCAAAAGAAGCCAAAAGAGCGCACATGCACAAGCAAAAGAAGCCAAAAGAGTGCACATGTGCCCGATGCACGATTGTGTACGATAAAAGCTGCACACTCTTGTGAATGGTGATTTATAATTCTTGTCGTCCCCTCACCTACTTCTAGTTCAACTCCCAAGTCAAATCGACCCTCAAATCTGAGCTGAATCGGAGTGGGGCCTGGTCAAAGACCTAAGGGTGCCCTAAAGGGCCACTTGTTCACACTAAATAATGGTTGGATAATGCCTCAAATATTTTCTATAAAATGCAGCCATGGGTGCACTATGAATTCACAAATCTCATTGTATTGTTATTCTTCCTCTATTCTCCTACAAGGAACCTCTTTCGTTCTTGGATCATACTAGCATCATCTCATTAAGTTATTCACCTCACCTATTGAGGGAATAAGCTTGGATTTCTTCACCATTTACTTTCTATTTTTACATTTGTAATAAGCGCTCTCACATAAGGGACTCAGGAGCCCTCCCTAGGAGGAAGAGGGGATCCACAAGTCCTCATTTCTCTTTGGTGTTTTCGCACTAATACAATTTCTCCATTGGTGGCATGAATATTGGTCAATTGCTTGATTGATTTTGGTTCTAATTTCCTTATGAATTTTATTTTCATTTCTTTAGTTGTTATTAGCTTAGTTGTTTGTTTATTCCATTTGATTGATTCATTTGATTCATACACTAACCTCTGTCCTGTATAGCAAGCCCAACTAGACTTGCAAGTGCCCTTCTTTTGCTCATTGGAGTGACGAAAAGGACACAACAGATTGGCGACCATATTGGGGATAAGTTATCAATTTCCTCCCTATTTGGGTTGTTTGAGCACTTCGTTTTGACGTATTTTCCTTGGAGGGATCATAACCAGCCTACCCTACCTGCAAAGAGTTGAATTTGGATCTAGAAGAGGAGAATTCCACCTAAACGTTTCCTCCCAAAGGTGTGTTAGAATGTGCATGGGTTTTCTAGCCCACAAACACATATTCTAATCATTGTCTACCAATACCACTATGTTTCTCAGCACATTATGCACACAATGCACCAACAGGTCCTCAGTTCTTTGTGCATTGGTGCTACATGTGCCTCTGTCTAAACTGTGACCCGTGCTTTTGTTCAGAATTCCAACATTGTAAGAGTTTTTTGTGATGTTTTGAAGGCCCCTAGCCTTCAAAATATTTCTTTTATGCAATTTGTAAATGTACCACACTTAGATTCCCTTACCACATCAAGGGTTAGTCAAAACATAGGCACTTGGGAGGTTAAAAAGAACCATATGTCTCCTCGTTTTCTTTCATTTTTCCACATGGATGGCTTGTTTTGATTGTAAAATTTAAGTTAAGATCATTTACTATCACATATAAAAATTTGCATTGGGACCAGAAATCAAACTTCAATCATTGAGTATGATCTTCTCTCGCACCATAGAGCGATCTTGAGAATCAAAAAAATGATTGAGGGAAGATTTCATCTCCCTTAAAAAAAATATTTAGGAGAGGACAAAGCCGCCCTAGGGCTCCTCTTAGTTTCTTTTTAAACATCTTATATTTGTAAGGGACCATACATGCCCACATGTTGCAAAGATTAGGATAGTGTTTAAAGCAACTTTCTTAGTGTACATCACTAGGGGAGTTTAAAAATTATTGTAAAAGGCCCATACATGCCCACATGCACACAATGTAGGATATTTTTTTGAAATCTTTCTTAGATTAAATCACATTAGGGAGTTTAAAGGATTGGTAAGGACCCATATGTCCATATGCTAGTTTGTTAGGGACTTTAAAATTCCACAAGGTTGTACCAATGACATCTAGTAAGATAGGTAATCAAGAATTGTAAGGACCACAGGAAGTCCACATGTTGCAAGGTGAGACCTAACTTATTAAAAATTTGGCACATTTTATTACTTTCTCACACACAAAGTCACTACTCACTCACATAATTTCATCTTGAATTGTGGAGGTTGAAGTAGGTTTCCTTCAAAGGGGTTCTGAAATGTCCCACTATTTCTTGAAGGAAGTATCCACTCCCACTTAATTCAAACGAGATTGATTCACACCCCCAATCTCTCAAAACAACCACATCTAATTTTTTTCTAAAAACTCACTAAGTTTTCCTCCACAGGAGGTGCCATAAGAAATTTTTTAGTCTAGATAGGATCTCAGGGATAGGCATCCAAAAAACTCCCCATTATCTGGTTCTCACATCTTCAAACATTAGAAATTCACAAATAGGGAACATTAAAACCCTCAAAGTCAAGTGTTCCTACACTATAAGGCAGGGAGATACCCGTGAAGGGTCAAAATCTGAGGTCTAGTTTTTATGTGCGTCCCCCCTTGAGGCACCCACCTCTTGAAAGGGGTCCAACCTGTGATCCATTTATGAGGCCGAAAATCTAAATGTTGCACTTTGAACGAGGTACCTAGTGGCCAATTTTAGGACATATACCCAGGTGGAAATTGTGGGCTGCAATTTCACCTTGATTAGATTTTGTGTGGATATTGGGAAACATCGTCAGCTCTTTCGGGATATTCACCCTCTACCCCTAATTATAACTGATTATTTCATCCTTCACTAGTTCCTCTTCCGGTGGATTCATACCCCATTGTTGAGTGTTATTGGAAGGTCTAGTGCTATTTGAGAGGAAGGATGTTATGTATTTTTAGGACACGAGCATTTGTTTTCTTTTTTCTCCCACGTGGACAAACTCCACCTACCCACATGTATGCTTATTTTCAATTGATTTATGTATGATGCTCTTTTGATTACATGTGATTATGAGATATATTGTGAAGGTCCATATTATACAAGTCTCTTGTTAATTTTCTTCTCTCATGACCATTTTTTGCACACATTCCACTTTTCTAGTTGGACATTATAGGGGACCCATAGAATCCCCGTCATTCCCAACACTTGCAAAATATCCCTCCTATCCTAGGAGAAGTGCCTAGTCTCACCAACTCACCGACTCAACCATTTCACACCCTTTTGAGTGCTACCATTTTGGGATCATCTTTACTTGGTTCCACTTTACTTGGATCCACTTCCTAAGGTGATCCATCCACTAACTCTCCTTCACAAGGAGGTGGAGAGTACACTTCTTCCCAAGGGAGAAGTACACCCCCACCAAACTGCCCTCAAAGGTCAGATCCACTACTTTCTCACACCATGGATGGAACTAATCCTCCACCAACACTCCACATGTTGTATTTGGCCTCCCTCAACATACCATATCTGAGTAAGCTCACAAATGATCCTATATTGCATGACACCACATGGCCTACAATGCCTACCAAACTACCTTCGGACATTCCCAAGTTTGAAGGAAAGTCGAGAGAAGATCTTGCCAATCATATCATGACCTTCCACTTATGGTGCTCTTCAAACAAAATCATGGAAGACTCTTTCTGTTTAATTTTATTTCAACACACACTCATAGGTCCATCCGTCAAATGGTATGTGGACGAAAAATCAGGGTCCCATGTGACTTTTGAATCCTTGGCCAAATTTTTTTTGACCTTCTTTCAACTATTGGTTCACCATGAAAATTGTCTAGAACTTCTCTCTGAGTTGAAACATACCTCAACCACACATATCGCTGACCGCATTCACGAATGGTGTCGATGACGTAGTTTATGCAAAGAAGAAACCACCAAAGAACAATGCCTCGATTGGTTTCTTAGATCACTTGTCCCTCTCCTTGCGAAAGATGTGGCCTCCACCTTCCCCCAAACTGAAGAGGCAACCATTAGCAAGGCTCAACAATATGACCTCATTTATGCACAGTCAAGGTACTTATAGACAATACTACCTGACGCCCCAAGACCCATACCATTTGGCCAAGACAAACCTGGGATGTCTCACTCAGCGGATGGATTGATTGGTACCACAACACACCACAACCCACACATCCAACCACCACCCATGTAAGATACTCCCCAATATCCATCAATGTATGGAAGAACCCCTTGTTACCCTAATCCCCCTTATCAGCAACCATACCCTGTTTTCCTCCCTCCACCCATGAGTGGACCCTCACCGACACCCATGATGTTCTTGACTGTTCAACCAAGTTCTGGTACCCCCTCTACCTCATCTTACACCCCGAGAACTAGTGAAAGTGCTACGCCTTCCTATGCACCCTACGGCTCATTACCACAAAATAATCCATATTTCCCATTTCCTGGTCCTCCACAGCCCATTTCTCTTCCACGAGGACAACCACACGCTGGGGTTAACTTTGTTTAGCCCTCTCCCATTAAGAAATTTCAAAATTTTGAACAATTGAATATGAAAAATCCGGTCCATAAGCCGAATAATTCCAAAAATAAAGAAAAAAACCAAAAAAATAATAACCTAGGACCAAGTGGAAATAACCCCCAACAAAACCAACCTGTTGGGGGAAACCATAACCAGGGTAACCAAAACCCCCAAGGGGGCATAAAAAAAAAATCCAAGGGAGGAACACCAACAATAACCTAAGGACAAACTTTTCTTGTGCTCTTTGTGGTGAGCATGGTCATTATACTCACCATTTCCCCCAAATTGATGACTTCAAACAAATGAAAGATTCCATGAATGCACCACATCCTCCAGCACCACCTTCCCCCCAATAGGCCCCACAAAAGTATTTGCAACAACCACCCCCGACGGTGTTGCAAAACCCTATTCCAAATCAATGTGTGATGAATACCCTGCAGGAGATGCATCTTTCCCCACCATAGATGGGACAGTATCAAAACCTTGGGAATCCAGCGGATCACAATATCCTCCTCACGAGTGAAGAAGAAATTCTTCTACAAATGCGTAGTCATCAATACAATGCACCCCCTGAAGCTACTCCCACCACTTCGGAATCAGATCCAACTACAATTGGACAAAACTTGATGATTCCACACCCTAACACTAACCTCCCCATTCGTAATCCTTTCATCCCATTACGACGGAATGTTAACAACCCTCAGGCTAGGACGACACACAATTATAGTTTGGTCGATGTTTTGGTGCAATCCTTTGAATCGATGTCAATCTTGGAGGTCCTCCAAACCTATCCCACTCAACTAAAATCATTTCTTTCTACCTTGGGGGAAGTCGACCTTGTTGATACTAGACTCATCACATTCGATCTAGATTGTGGGTCACCTCGTATGCCCACTTTGGTAGCTTTCCAGATATTAGTCAAAATTTCGAACATCATAGTTCATTGATGTATCATTGATGAAGGTGCATCCACATGCATCATATCCAAAACAGTATGGAAAAAAGTTGGCTCCACTGAGCTAATACCATATGGCATCACTCTGAGAGCTTATGATGGACACCTATCCTCTCCTAAAGGGATCTTTCAAAATGTCCCCGTGAACTTAGGGGAAAAACCATCCTTATCGACATTGAAGTTATCGATGCCCCGCTCGATTACAACATCTTGTTTGGACGTAGATACATGTATGCTATGAAGGTTGTGGCCTCTTCTATGTTTCGAATGATGATGTTCCTCCACAATGGGAATATCATCACCATCTACTAAGTTTCACATTATGATCCTAACAATTCCTCCAACATTGATAACATCTTACCTTTTGTCCACACTAGTTCCGACGCATATCCACTCATGGATATGGGCCCTGGAATTTTCAGAGACCCATCTTTGTTCGGGGAATACCATAGAGCACCCCCGCTCATACACCCCTCAACACTAGTGTGTGTCATATCTTCCATCCCTCCCACAGAGGATTCTACACTCCCCGATGACCCTGCCCAGAAAAGAAACCCGAACTGCTATGCAGGAGGATGAGACCACTAACTTGGCTCTCACAAATCTTGGATCGACTAGCTCAAACTTCTGTAATCTCCAAATCTCCTCTAAATTCATCTCGTCAACTCACTATGGCAGTAGGTACAAATGAGGTGGAATTGGGGGCCCCACTGCTATATATAGTCCCTTTTGCCAAACTTCCATGCTCAATTACAGGAGCTCAGAGCATCCGTTTTCCGATCCATCTTCAGTGATGGGATCAGGATCATGCCATCTACACAGTCACATTCCTTGGGTCACCAACCATCCTTAGCCTTGGTGGATCCTTTTTTTCACATCATGCCTAGGTACACATGCTCATGTTCAAAATTATCAAATAATTGTTATATGTTTTTTTATCTTCAGATATTGTTCACGTCGGGTATTTGGTTTTCATGTGTGCAGGTACTTGGTCATCACAAATCAGCACAACCCCTTCAGGTATATGATCGACACTGGAATGTAATCATTCCATATGAATAGAATTTGCATCTCCCAAGTCACACCCCTCAACATTTTCCTGTAGGATCCTCACATCCGTATCTGGAGTACTATCACCTCCGCTACATTTCGGTACTGTCACCTAGTAGCACTCATCCCTACATGAGTTGTCCCATTCATATTCCCCTTGGCACTTTGACACTCATGCTGCTTTCACGCCCTAGGGATGGGAGACCCGATAGTCGTACGCATGTTTGAGAATAAACCACATACTCCTCCTCATTATGATAGCTTTCCAAAATGGACTCACAGGATATCTCCTCATGGTTCTCATTTGACTGCACTTCCGCAGTATCATTAACCCTCCATCTCATCCACAATCAGTTTTCCCATCTGAAAATTTTCCTCCATTCATTTACCTAATACAAAAACCCACCCATGGGGCCCCCACCCTCCACTAGTTATCCACACAACTTGTGCCCTCATAGGCCAAGCCATCTTTTACTGGGGCACCCATTTATGTATCTGTACACTTAGCCCAAATTATTCTTTATTCATTTGGTCGTTGTAAAAATCCTTTTGTTTCCATCATTTACATAGCTTTTTTGTCACCCTTGGCGACCTTCTTTTTTATGGCAAAGCAACCCATGTCTCCCTTGGTTGGGGCATTCATTACCTTCTACTCTTGTTGACATCATCCATAAACCTTGAGTATCCCACAATCCATATACCTCTAATCTCTGAGTTTGTCTAGTTTGTCACACCTCTGGCATAATTTTAGCCACGTCCAGTTGTCCCCCTGACACTATATCCAATTTCACAGTTGTTTCCACTCATACTTAACATATATCCCCAACCAAGGGAAGTCTTGAGTCTCACTGCATATTGACTTCATCCATGTTACTCATCATTTCCTGATCTCATCCAATGGATTTCATGAAGCCCTTTTTCTTCTTGGATCCATGTCTACCTTTCTGTCGACATCAACATAGTTTCCAGACAGGTGACAATGTCTTGACTCTCATTACCTTTACAATGAGGAGGCTTGGATGACATAGAGATAACTATCATTACTCTCTGTTGTTGTTGAACCCCTTAACAATCAACATCAACACAATATCATGTTACGGTGGGTCTTAATTTTAGACTATTGCAATTGTTTTATACTAGCCAAAGACCTCTGAATTTGCTAGGCCATCAATGCCTATGAGTCATTGACACTTCTTACAGGTGTCATCGCTTCTTTTTGGAGTATGTTCACCATCTGAATTGTGATATTCCATTATCAAACCGCCTCGTAGGGCACTACAATTATCTACATCAGAATACAACTTCGCTTACTATCTTACATATTTGAGTTACATGACACGAGCATGGGGCATGCCCACCTCATTTGTATACACACTTTATTTTCATAACTAGAGAAATGTCTGGTCCCACAGTTTCCCCTCTCCCTCCAACGGGTCGCTCTTTTAGTTCCTCTTAGCACTCTTTCTTACAATGGTACTCTCAGTAGAAGAAACATTGATGTATGTCGACTATACGTATGATCCTAACCTCACACATCAAGGGGCATCTGTTATCACTGAAATTTCATCCACAAATGGTTACAGGAATCCAACATCTCCAAACACCTATCAGTTCACCTACAGTCCCAAAAAAAAAATTCCAAAAGGCACAAACTATACAACTGGTTATAAAATTGACATGCACAGAAATACTAGAAGAAGCGTGCACTGGAAAAATAAGCCAAAAGAGTGTAAATGTGCCTGTTGCACTACTATGTATGACAAAATATGCACACTCCTGTGAATGACACATTTATGGTTCTTTTTGTTCCCTCACCCACTTCTAGTTCATCTCCCAAGTCAATTTGACCCTCAAATATGAGCTGAATCTGAGTGGGGTGTTGGTCAAAGACCTAAGGGTGCCCTAAAGGCCCCCTTGTTCACACTAAAAACTGGTTGGATAATGCCTCAAATATTTTCTATAAAAAGAGGCCATGGGTGCACTATGAATTCAAGAATATCATTGTATTGTTATGCTGCCTCTATTCTCCTACAAGGAACCTCTTTCCTTCTTGGAGCATACTAGTATCATCTCATTAAGCTATTCACCTCACCTCTTGAGGGAATAAGATTGGATTTCTTCACCATTTACTTTCTAGTTTTCCATTTGTAAGAAGATATCTCACATAGGGGACTCAATAGCCCTCTCTAGAAGGAAGAGGGGATCCACATGTCCTCCTCTCTTTTTGGTGTTTTCCCACTAATACAATTTCTCCATTGGTGGCATGAATATTGGTCAATTGTTTGATTGATTTTGATTCTAATTTCCTTATGCATTTTACTTTCATTTCTTTAGTTATTTCTTTAGTTGTTGTTAGCTTAGTTGTTTGTTTATTCCATGTGATTGAGTCATTTGATTCATACACTAACCTTTGTCCTGTATAGCAGGTCCAAATAGACTTGCAAGTGCCCTTCTTTTTCTCATTGGAGTGACGAAAAGGACACAATACCCCCAAAGAAGAACATTCCATAAATAAAGAAGACTCAAGAAGATGAATTTAGAAGGAGTGCATCACAAAGAAGATCATATACTCCCAGGTATCAAAGGTTCTTTTATGGTCATTGTTTTAATTGTTCTAATTTTGGACATAAAGTTGTAAACTGCAGAGCCTATGCCAAGAATCGAAGCAACTATGCAAGGTATTTAAATAATAGTTATCCCATAAAATCTTATGAAGCATACATCAAAAACCAAAATAGTTTTGGTTCATTGAGCAATGAAGTAGAATGCTACAAATTCCACAACTATGGGCATATAGCTCGTGATTGTAGAATCATGATGGATACCTATAGGAAATAGAACATTGATAACATATATAAGAAGATTTGGTAAAAGAAGAACATTAGGAAAGAGGACATTGAAAACAAGAATAGGTAAAAGAAGAACATATGAATGAAGGACACCCAAAATTCATACTCTCAGGATTTGAAGCAAAACAAAATCATGATGAATTGATAGGAAAAAAGAAAGATGTCATATTTTAGGAAGATGATGTAAAGTAAAATGATGAAGTGAAATATTACTCTGCATCAAAACATATATTTTTCTGATCCATCCAACTTGGAGACTCCCAATAAATATGAATATTGAATAGGGGGAGTCTAAGCAACAACTCTACAGATCAGAGAACTATCCTTCGAACAATCTAAAGTGTTTGCAGTTTTAGAGTGGTTTGATGACAAAATAACATAATGTATTATGGCAATTTGATCATTTGAGGAGAAACTTTCAAGTATCAACTGACAATTACAGAGAATATAATTAACACACTTTTCAGGAAAAGATTCATGATTCTATAGAGGGTTCCACTAATATATTCATGCATCGATAAATTCACTACGAATTTTTCCATACATTTAAAGTTTGATTTATAGATTGAGAAGATAGTTTTAGAAGTAGGAATATGTAATGATCAGGTACAACAAAGTTAAAGAAGTCTTCAGAATGGGTCAACATTATATGCAGTTGAGTAGTCAAATCATGGACATTTCTATGACATATGGATAGAGCATGGTATTCAAGATTGGACAGGTATATAAAACAACAAGGGTTCAAGAAAGACAATGTAGACAACAGTCTCTGCATAAAGGTAAATCAAGATAGTATATTGATAATTGAAGTTTATGTTGATGACATTATTTTTGGAAGTGATGATGAAAGGATGAGTAATTGTTTTCTAAAGATATGTAGAACGAATTCAAAATGTCATTACTTGGTGAGTTGTCTTTCTTTTTTGGACTTCGCATATGTCGACAAGATAAAGGTATTTTCATCTCCTAGACCAAGTATATAAAAGAAATGATAAATAAGTTTGGAATGGTAGATTGCAAGCCCGTAAGTACTCCCATGAAAACTAGTTGCAAATTGAAAAAATATGATAAATCCAAGGATGCAGATCAAAGACTCTATAGATTGATGATTGGCAGTTTACTCTATGTGATAACATCGATACCGTATGTTATGCAAGAATTTGGACATGTTGTAAAATTTCAAGAGGCACGAAAGGAAACACATGTCATGGTAGTAAAGAGAATTTTAAGATATCTCAAAGCAACATAAGACTATGGATTATGGTATCCAAAAGGGAATGATCTATCTCTAGTTTCATAAATAGATGAAGATTGGGCAAGAAGTGTTGATGATAGAAGAAGTACAAGTGGAGCATCCTTCTACTTAGGTGATTGTCTGGTATCCTAGTTGAGCAAGAAAAAATCTTTAATATCGTTGTCCACATCAGAAGCATAGTATATTGCAACAACATCAAGTTGTACACAAGTTCTCTGGATGAAGAAAAATTTGAAGGGCATACCGGTGGAATATGATGAGCCTATTCCGATATTATGTGATAATACTAGTGCTATAAGTATCTCTAAGAATCCAATGATGCATTCCAAGAAGAAACACATTCTGCTCAAGTTTCACTTTCTACGGGAACAAGTTACAGAGAAGAACATCAAGGTAGAGTATGTTGGGACAAAAGAACATATTGCATATATCTTCACAAAATCTCTTCTAAGGGACACTTTTGAGTATTTTCAATAGAAACTTGGAGTAGTTTCAACCCCACAATGATCTACATGGAAGTTGGCACATCAAGATAGGGGGAGAGAATCAATAATCATGAAAGACTTGAATTCTTTTTTAATTCTTTTTATAAGAGAGTTACATGAGAAATCACCATGAAGAGAAACATCAATAGAGATTAGAGGCTTACAGACAAGGGGAGAAACCCCAAGGAGAAGTCACCCTTTTCCATTGATTTCAAAGGGGGAGAGAAAAATAGAGGTATGGAAACAAAGAGAAGAGGCATGAATATAGGGGGAGACAACATGAGCTTAAATGTTGATATCTAAGTGTTTCCATCAATGCCAAAGGGGGATATTGTTGAAAGATTGGTTGTCATAGAATTGTTGAAATATTGGTTTTCATTGATGTCAACCCTTGAATAGGAATTTAAAAAGTTGTGTGTCAAGGTAAAGAGGTTGTAAACATAAGTTAACAAGTTGCATGTCAGTTGCATGTTAAAGTAACTGTAAACAAAAGTTAACACATTGCATGTGAGTTGCATGCCATCATGGGATTATAAACATAAGTTAACAAGTTGCATGTGAGTTGCATGTGAGTTGCATGTCATCATGAGACTGTAAACATAAGTTAACAAATTTTATGTGAGTTTCATGTCATGAGATCCTCATTAAAACACAGAGAATAGTCAATTGGAAAATCACTTATGAGAATATAGATTGGCAGATCTAAGGTAGCGGGAGGAGGTCGGCGAAGTCCACTGAATGAAGAAGTTTGCAAGATTTGAGCATACAGAGAAAGAGTTAAAGATCCAAGTCCTTTTTGTAAATACATAATTTTCAAGAGGAAAATCACGTACATTTGTGTGCTGTAGTGAGGAAAAGTGTGGCTTGGAATTTAAGGATGAATTCAGGGAAAGGGTAGGTTTGGGGAAACATGTAGAGGGGTAAATTGGATTCCCAGAGTCCAATTTCGTCACTCTGGTCAAGGAAAATATTTTTCATCTAGTAGTGTAATTCAAATATATCGAATTCACACTTAGGATTTGCAACTTTATAATCTCTGTCTGCCAGAGGAATGTGGTCAAGATCAATTGGAGGGGGAACCATTGGATTTTCAGAGGTGTCGACAGACTTTCCTTTGGGAGCCATAATTAAGGAAATAACAGTAGGTTAGCAATGTTGTAATTACTAGGAAAATAGCTCACCAGTTGATGGTAAGTGATGGCAGTGGTATTATGACAACAAGCTCTATCTTCCCGAGTTCTTGGTCAGAAAATAATTTAACAGGGGTGGGGGGGGGGAAACAAGGTTTTTTGGGATATTCGTTAGGGTGCGGTACCATTATGTGACAAATAATGGTCATGGGGGAAGGGGTTAATTGGCTAAAGGATAGAAGGTGTGGGGAGAGGTGTTGTGTAGGGAGAGGAGGAGTGTAGGCGAGAAGGTGAGTGGTATCAAGAGTGAGTTAGGTGGATTTTAGAGGGGGGGGTTGGCGGTATGTGGTAATCAGATGGGGGGTGTGAAACAATGAGGAGGTGGCACGTTAGGTGGGGTCAGGGCCGGGATAAATCAATTTTCAGATCCCCCCCCTCCGTCGATAAAAGTATGTAAGTCGGTGGGGGAACAATTGAGGATCGTCGATCAGGAAAGGGATGATGTCATCGGGGAAGATCTATGTGGAATTTATGTGATACAAGACAAAATGTCTTGTCAATTTTGTAACTTTGAATAAAAAATATGTGCCATAAAGAAAAATATTTTTTTTTTGAAACCTTTACATTTTCATTTATTTTTCCTATACTAATGTAACTTATTTCATCAACTTAGGGTGAATTTTAATGTGCAGACCCTATTTAATTTTTTCTGAAGGGAAAATTCATCTAACTTATCTTCTATACTATGCATCTAACTAATTAATCCAACTTAAATGCTTTGAGTAATTTCTTCCTCCACCTAACTATTTTAGCCAAGATTAAATAGTTTGGATAAAATTATTCTCTAACCTAACAATAGAAACTGAAAATTGTTTGATCATGATTAAATTGTATGATTCAAACTCATTTTTCTTTTCATGGGGTTTTCTTGTTTTTCTTTTATTTTTCTTTTTATTTTCTTTTCTCCTTTTTTCTTTTCTTTTCTTTTCCTTTCTACCCTCTTTTCATTTACATTATTTTTTTATCTTTTTTCCTTTACTTTTGGAAATCATTTGCAGAATGTAATATTATTTAGATTATAAAATCAGTGAAAGAAAAATATCCAATCACCATTTGATACTATGAACTATTGGACTCTAAAATTTCCCATCAATCGGATGGTCTAGAAAGATCATGAAGGATCTTAGATCAACAATCTTCGGGGTTTCAATATTCCGGGACTTTGGGATATTACAACTCTAAAGTTATTCAACTCCCCCGCAGTTATACCTTCTGAAGTGGTTACAATATCCTTCCACTACTTGATCTAACGACTGACATTACTCCCGAAATATTCCCTCAATATAACGGTTGGTGGAATTTTGGGGATTTGACATTTTGTAGCTCTGTACCTCTGCCTTATCTTCAATAGTCTCCGAAGTGATGAAATAGTTGAACTATAATTGGATTTGATCTATGGTTGAGGATTATTGTTCCTGATCTTACGGTTGGGACTTATCTCTCCCAGCCTCTGGCTCCACCTTGATCTGATGGTCTAGAATTAATATGTGTATAGATCGATGGCTCCTATTAGCACCGCCATTTTCTGCTCTAGCTAAGTTCAGTCTTAGTCGAGTCATAACCTGTGTGTCAAGGCATGTGATGTCAGGTACCTAACAACAAAAGGGTCGAAGTCAGCAAGTGGTCATTTGGCCCTTGAAGTTGGAAAGGGATGTCAGAGTCAAAACATGTGCGAATGGTACAAGTCTGTTCCCAAAGAGTCAACTGCTATAAAAAATGGAGTTTCTACGAGCTAAAGATCGAGGAAAGTTGTTAATAGAAGTTGCATCAACAAGTGCAGTGACCATCATCAGCTCATTATGGGGGATGGAAGAATGAAAAATCGCAGCATTCGTATCACATATGCCTTGCATCTCTTATCAGATGTACTTTACACACATTGGGGTGCTATGGAAGATCTTTGGTTCATTTAGAAACATCCATTCACCATGAATTCAATGTTCTTTGGCACATTTCCACCTCTTGCCTACTCTATTATAAATTCCATATTTCCTGCATGCATCCCATTCACCAATCGAGCTTATACACTATTTGTAGCTTTTCCATCGCGCATAGGACAAATACGCGTTGCACTATGGCTACCACCCAAAACATAAGGAAGGGCGTTTGAAGTGGAAGAAGGGATAGGCTCGAGCCCCAAAGTGATTGGGATTTTTTCTTACTCACAATGGGTTTCCCCAAGGATCCAAAGGGAGATTTCCCTCTGTGTGCGGAAAGGGTAATATCACATCACATAGAGGCCATTTTGGAAGAGACTGCACATAAAGAAGGAGTGTCGGAAGCTATGTCCCCCCAACAACGAATTCCCTAGAGAAGGGGCAGGCCAAAGAAGAACAAGGAAGCTGGGTAAAATCTAGTCCCAAGTGAACTGCGCGTGAGGTCAGTTGTCGAAGAATCACTTATGCACACCATTTGGCTAGAATCGGTCGAAGGTACAAGTCAAGAAAGTTGGAACAAAGCGAGAAAGACAAATATCAAAGGTGCAGATGTTTGAGAACCATCCCAATAGCTCAAGCAAGCATAACTCGCTATCGCCGAGCTTTACTAGGAAAATAGGGAGCTAAGATGACAATTGGCAGCAAAGACCCTTGAAGTGTTAGCATCGCAAGGTCGTGAACAAAATGTGACATGGCTCAAGAGACAACTTAGAGAGGTTCAATTTACAATCATACAACTATGTGAAACACAGAGGTTGTTAGAAGAAAGGAATGCAAAGTAGTTCAGAGAATGTGAAGCGGTCAAGGAGGAATTCCATGCAACTCTCGCCGGTGCATAGAGGAAACATGATTAACTAAGTTCATTCTCGTATCCTCAAACAAAGCATGGGTATTGACAGTTTTGAAGGAGGCATTGCCTTTAGACGTTTTGTCTTTTTGATAGAGGCCACGACAACCAGCATCCACTCACCACGAACGCACCCCAACGAATGAGCGCATGACAGAAATCAAGGTTGCTATAGTAGTTGGTGGGAGTCTGACGAAATATTTGGTCGTTCAGATATCTTGTTGAAGGAAGGCATTGACACATAAATCTCCCCGTGATGAGACCTTTCTAGTAACCGAGTCCTCGTGGCACAATACAAACAGTCATTATGCGACCAGATGCAGTTGTTTTCTATTTTTGGAGAGGCGTCATGCGAAGCATCATTTAGCACAAAACAATAAGTTTACTAAGTTCTAGAGATAGTAGCTAGAAAGTAGGGTAGCCCAAGTGGCTCCCTCGCCTATATATTTGATCTTTTCACCTATATATTTGATCTTTTCAATGTAAGCCAGGTTGGTTGGAAAACTAGCGTAGACAGTGACTATTGAATGTAGTTTGAGCTCGATCAAAATTTAATGAAAAAGTCTCAAAACTTGATGAAAATATTCTAATTGTAGCAGTTGGATGTATTGTTTCCTTTATTTTCATACGTACTTCCTGTATTCTTTATTCATATCTATTTCTGTCTAAACAGGAACATGTTTTTGAACCTGGGATTCGCTGTGTAGAGCCCTGGGATTCATGCCATTTAGACAAGCCATTTTCCTCTAAGTTAAATCTGAATTCATCCTTAGCAGTGCTCCAAGTTGCTTCATGTGTTCTTCTCCCATCACACACAACGATTTTTCACTGAAGACTGTTTCTCGCTTAGCCTTTATCCTTTCAATTTCAGTCCACCGAGTCATTTGTTTCTATCATTTTCTCGAACCGACTACATAGCCCAAGGTCTTACTCTCTTTCACTAATATAACCAGAACTTACTATTTCAAAGGTGTTTAAATCTAACCGATATCTCAAAGCCATATCCTATACCGAGACAAAGTCTCTTTCGAGAGCCCTCTCTAGGTCTAAAAGACACACTTTTGGATCTCAAAGTTGGTTTGTAGGTTGCATTTTTCATTCGTTTCTTAGCCGAATGAAGTTTACAGAGTGCTAACATTCTGGCGTAATTGTCTGGGATAGAATTGAATAAAGCTTCCCTGGGAGAATGACTAAAGTTATAGTTTTGACCCCTGAGGGTAACAGAGGGACAAACATTTCTATTGGTTGAAATATTTACCCTGGTGACTCTAGTAAAAAATACTAGTAGCAACAAGTAGCATGGTTCAAGAACCCTATCTTTGAATATGATCTATACCAGAGAAAATATTGACCCAAAACCTGTAGATCCTGTGTGCAACCTTGAGAAAATTCTGCGTAGGACTAGAGAGTAAGCATTAGACCCATTCTATTACCTGGACAAAATCCTATCCTTTCCCAAAGACAATGAAAAAATCATTGATGACCTTGAGTTTGATGCATTATTTGAGAAAACCCTGTTCGGGTCTAAGTCAGAAACCATCTTGGATGAGATAGTTTTTGACTAGAAGAGATTCCAAGATTTGAAACCTAATAATATCCCTCAAATCCCCAACCCTCTTAGATCCATGGCTACCAGATTCACCCCCCTCCTTCTGCCAGCCCAAATTCATGATTTTCCAAAAAATTTAAGCCAGAGGATTAAGCTCTATGATGTTGAAGGGAATGTTTCATCCTAGAGGCATCTAGATTGGTTCAACGATTTTTTCAACCTAGAGGAGGTAGATTATGTAGACGCGAAAATGAGGCATGGTCTAGCCACAAGTGTAAGGAACAAAAGGATTTTATTGCCATCTTGGAGGATATTTCAGAAGAGAGGATGTTGACACTCCCCTTGTGTCTGAGTCACCTGAAACCACTGACATAACCCCTCCCTTAGACCCTCCTGAAGTAAAACCGATCATTTCCCTAAATTCTCTAACTGGCTTCTCTGCTCCCCAAACCCTCAAGCTAATCGGTTATATCAAGCATAGGAAGGTCATCATTCTTGTTGATAGTGGAAGCACCCATAATTTTATTCATCGCCGCATTGCCCAAGAAACTCATTGCTATATCCATGTAGTCAATAATTTCCAAATCATGATTGCCAATGGTGGCTCCATGAAATGTGGAGGGCGTTATGAAAATGTGTGTCTCCAAATTGGTGAATACCACTTGAAATCTCATATGTTTGCTATCAACATGGGCGATTGTGACATTGTGTTGGGTGTAGACTGGCTAAGGACTTTGGGTCAAATTCTCATGGATTTTAAGGAATTAACCATGCAATTCGACCAGGAGGGCCAACAATATAAGTTCCAAGGCATCACTGTCAGTTCACCTGAGATCATTAGTTCCCATCGCATGGAAAAGCTTCTAAAAAAAGGTCATTCTGGCGTTATTGCCCAACTCCATTCCAGACAAGCAACAGAGACACCCTTAGTCCTGCAAGACCTCCAATCCATCCTCTCTAAACATTAAGTGGTATTTTCCACTACCAGGGACTCCCTCCTTCCCGTGGTGTTCATGATCATTCCATTCCCCTTGTACCGGGAAGCCTTCCTCCCAATATTCGTCCATATCGTCACCCCTTTTCCCAAAAAAATGAAATTGAGAAAATGGTTCAGGAACTTCTTAAGGCAGGCATTATCCGCCCTAGTACAAGCTCCTACTCTTCTCCTATGGTCATGGTCCCGAAGAAAGAAGGTTCTTGGAGAATGTGTCCTAACTTTCGTGCCCTCAACAAACTTACCATTAAAGATAAATTTCCCATTCCTATCGTTGATGACCTCTTGGATGAATTGAGTGGCATTGAGTTCTTTACTAAAATTGATCTTCATTCTGGCTACCATGAGATAGATATGAAAGAGGTAGACATTCCTAAGACTTCCTTTAGAAATCATGAGGGCCACTATGATTTTTTGGTCATGCCCTTTGGCTTGTGTAATGCCCCCTCCACATTCCAAAGCCTCATGAATCATGTCTTCTGTCCTTTTCTCCTTCATTTTGTCTTTGTTTTCTTTGATGACATCCTCATCTATAGAAAAACCTAGAAAAACCATCTTTCTCATGTGGATCGAGTTCTCCATCTACTCTCTCAACACCAACGTTTCCTGAAACAGTCTAAATGTGATTTTGGTGCCTTAGAAGTCGAGTACTTGGGTCATCTGGTTGGCAAGGATAGCGTTAGGGTGGATCCTAAAAAGATTGAAGCTATGCAAGACTAGCCTCACACAAAGACTCTCAAAATCTTGCGTGGATTTATGGTCTTAACAGGTTATTATCACAAGTTTGTTAAGAATTATGGAAAGATTGCAGCACCTCTCACTGCACTCCTAAAAATGAACTCTTTCACTTGGACTCCAGCAGCTGCTCAAGCTTTTCAAACCTTGAATATGGCCATGTGCACCACTCCATTCTTGGACCTTCCTGATTTCACAAAACCTTTGTCCTGGAATGTGATGCTTCAGGGAAAGGAATTAGTGTTGTCCTTATGCAAGAGGGTCGGCCTTTGGCCTTTACCAACAAGCAATTTTCTGAACGAAATTTGGGAAAATCAATCTATAAAAAGGAAATGTTGGCTATTCTGCATGCCGTTGATTTTTGGCACCCTTATCTATTGGGGCAACGCTTCCAAATTAAGACATACCATCAAAGCCTCAAGTATTTTCTGGAACAACGCATTTCCTCCCTAGAGCAACAAAAATGGGTGACTAAGCTATTTGGATATGATTATGAGATCATTTACAAGAAAGTAAAAGACAATGTGGTTGTGGATGCACTTTACTGAAAATATGAAGATGAAGGATCCTTTTTTTTCTCTCTCCTTCATTGTACCAGATTGGCTCCAAGTCGTTCGCCAAGAATGGCTACACAATCCCAAAAGTTCGCATCTAATACAACAATTGCAATCCAATGCTCCAGTTTCCCTAGGGTACTCTTGGCTCCATGATGAGCTTCGATACAAAGGCCATTTGTATCTAAGTAAACAATCAAAATTTAAATCCATGGTACTTTTTGAGATTCATGCTACACCCACAGCTGGGCACTCCGAGTTTACCAAAACCTATGACAAGGTTAAATGTTCTTTTTACTAGGATGGTATGAAACAAGAATTTTGTAATTTTGTCATTGAATGTGATGTGTGTCAACACAACAAGGGCGGAATAGTCAAATCTCCTGGCACACTACAACTGCTTCTGATTCCACTTGCTATTTGGAGGGATATCTCTATGGATTTTATTACAGGATTACGCAAATTGAGAAATAAATCAGTCATCATGGTGGTTGTTGATTGCCTTTCCAAGTATACCGGATGTTATGCAAGCATTTGGACATGTTGCAAAATTTCAAGCAGCAACAAAGGAAACACATGTTATGGAAGTAAAGAGAATATTAAGATATCTCAAAGCAACATAAGACTATGGATTATGGTATTCAAAAGGGAATGATCTATCTCTAGTTGCATACATATATGCAGATTGGGAAGGAAGTGTTGATGATAGAAGAAGTACAAATGGAGCATCCTTCTACTTAGGTGATTGTCTGGTATCCTAGTTGAGAAAGAAACAATCTTTAATATCGTTGTCCACATCAGAAGCTTAGTATATTGCAACAACATCAAGTTGTACACAATTTCCTTGGATGAAGAAAACATTGAAGGACATACCTGTGGAATATGATGAGCCTATCACGATATTATGTGATAATACCAGTGCTATAAGTATCTCTAAGAATCCAATGATGCAATCCAAGATGAAACACATTCCTCTCAAGTTTCACTTTCTACGGGAGCAAGTTACAGAGAAGAACATCAAGGTAGAGTATGTTGGGACAAAAGAACATATTGCATATATCTTCACCAAACCTCTTCTAAGGGACACTTTTGAGTATTTTCAATAGAAACTTGGAGTAGTTTTAGCCCCACAATGATCTACATGGAAGTTCTCACAATAAGACAGGGGGAGAGAATCAATAATCATGAAAGACTTGAATTCTTTTTTAATTCTTTTTATCATATATTTACACGAGGCAACACCATGAAGAGAAACATGAATAGAGGTTAGAGGCTTACAGAAAAGGGGAGAAACCCCAAGGAGAAGTCACCCTTTTCCATTGATGTCAAAGGGTGAGAGAAAAACATAGGCATGGAAACAAAGAGAAGGGGCATGAATATAGGGGGATCCAACATGAGCTTAAATGCTGATATCTAAGTGTTTCCATCACTTCCAAAGGGGGATATTGTTGAAAGATTAATTGTTGAAAGATTGGTTGTCATTGAATTGTTGAAATATTGGTTTTCATTGATGTCAATCCTTGAATAAGAAGTTAAAAAGTTGTGTGTCAAGGTAAAGAGGCTGTAAACATAGGTTAACAAGATACATGTCAGTTGTATGTTAAAGTAACTGTAAATAGAAGTTAACACGTTGCATGTGAGTTTCATGTCATCATGGGATTATAAACATAAGTTAACAAGTTGCATGTGAGTTGCATGCCATCATGAGACTGTAAACATAAGTTAACAAATTGTATGTGAGTTTCATGTCATCATGAGATCCTCATTAAAACACAAAGAATAATCAATTGGAAAATTACTTATGAGAATATAGATTGGCAGATCTGAGGTAGTGGGAGGAGGTTAGTGAAGTCCACTGAATGAAGAAGTTTGTAGGATTTGAGCATACAGAGAAAGAGTTAAAGATCCAAGTCCTTTTTCTAAATACATAATTTTCAGGAGGAAAAATGCGTACATCTGCGTTCTTCAGTGAGGAAAAGTGTGGCTTGGCATTTAAGGACAAATTAAGGGAAAGGGTAGGTTTGGGGAAAGATGTAGAGGGGTAAATTGGATTCCCAGAGTCCAATTTCGTCACTCTGGTAAAGGAAATTATCTTGCATCCAAAAATGTAATTCGAATAAATCAAATTCACACTTAGGATCTGCAACTTTATAATCTCTATCTTCCAGAGGAATGTGGTCAAGGTCAATTGGAGGAGGAATCATTAGATTTTCATAGGTGTCGACATACTTTCCTTTGGGAGCCATAATTAAGGAACTAATAGTAGGTTAGAAATGTTGTAATTACCGGGAAAATAGCTTGCTAGTTGATGGTAAGTGATGGCGGTGGTAGTATGACAGCAAGCTCACTCTTCT
>CBVK0100854985.1:0-12097 GCA_900067695.1 Picea abies
ACGTTAGGTGGGGTCAGGGCAGGGATAAACCACTTTTTGGACCCCCCCTCCTTCAATAAAAGTATGTAAGTCGGTGGGTGAACAATTGAGGATTGTCGATCAGGAAAGGGATGATGTCGTCGGGGAAGATATGTGTGGAATGTATGTGCTACAAGACAAAATGTCTTGTCAATTTTCCAACTTTGAATAAAAAATATGTGCCATAAAGAAAAATATATTTTTTTTGAAACCTTTACATTCTCATTTATTTTTCCTATACTAATGTAACTTATTTCATCAACTTAGGGTGCATTTTAATGTGCAGACCCTGTTTAATTTTTTCTGAAGGGAAAATTCATCTAACGTATCTTCTATACTATGCATCTAACTAATTAATCCAGCTTAAACGCTTTGAGTAATTTCTTCCTCCACCTAACTATTTTAGCCAAGATTAAATAGTTTGGCTAAAATTATTCTCTAACCTAACAACATAAATTAAAAATTGTTTGATCATGATTAAACTGTATGATTCAAACTTATTTTTCTTTTCATGGGGTTTTCTTATTTTTCTATTATTTTTCTACTTATTTTCTTTTCTCCTTTTTTTATTTTATTTTCTTTTCTTTTCTACCCTCTTTTCATTTACATTATATTTTTTTATCTTTTATCTTTTACTTTTGGAAATCATTTGCAGAATGTAATATTATTTACATTATAAAATCACTAAAAGAAAAATATTCAATCACCATTTGATACTATGAACTATAGGAATAACATTTCCCATCAATCAGATGGTCTAGAAAGATCATGAAGGATCTTATATCAACAGTCTTCAGGGTTTTAGTATTCCGGGCTTTTGGGATATTACAACTCTAAAGTTATTCAACTCCCCCACAATTATACCTTCCGAAGTGCTTACACTATCCTTCCACTACTTGAACTAACGACTCACATTACTCCTGAATTATTCCCTCAATATAACGGTTGGTGGAATTTTGGGGCTTTGACATTTTGTATCTCTGTACCTCTGCCTTATCTTCAATAGTTACCGAAGTGGTGAAATCCTTGAACTATGATTGGATTTGATCTACGATTGAGGATTATTGCTCCTGATCTGACGGTTGGGACTTATCTCTCCCAACCTCTGGCTCCACCTTGATCTGGCAGTATGGAATTAATATGTGTATAGATGGATGGTTCCTGTTAGCATCACTATTTTCTTCTCTAACTAATGTCGGTCTTAGTGGATTCATAACTTGTGTGTCAAGGCATGTGAAGTCAGGTACTGAACAACAAAAGGGTCGAAGTCAGCAAGTGGTCATTTGGCCTTTGGAGTTGGGAAGGGATATCAGAGTCAAAACATGTACGAATGGTACGAGTTTGTTCCCAAAGAGTCGAGTCCTATAAAAAAGGGACTTTCTACGAGCCCTAGATCAAGGCAAGTTTTTACTAGAAGTCGCGCCGGCAAGTGCAGTGACCATCATCACCTCATTATGGGGGCTAGAAGAATGAAAAATTGCAGCGTTTGTATCACATATGCCCTGCAGCTCTTATCAGCTATACTTTACACACACTGGGTTGCTATGGAATATCTTTGGTTCATTTTGAAACAACCATTTTCCATGAATTCAGTGTTCTCTGGAACATTTCCACCTCTCACCTGCTCTATTATAAATTCCATATTTCTTGCACGCATCCCATTTGCCAATCGGGCTTATACACTATTTGTAGATTTTCCGTTGCACACAGGACAAATACGTGTTGCACTATGTCTACCAACCAAAACATAAGGAAGGGCACACAGAGTGGCAGAAGGGCTAGGCTTGAGCCACAAAGTGACTGGGATTCATTGGCTCATAGTAGGTTTCCCCAAGGATCCAAAGGGATATTTCCCTCTGTGCACAGAAAGGGTAATATCACATCGTGTTGAGGCCATTTTGTAATACACTGTGTAGAAATAAGGAGTGTCGGAAGATCTATCCCCCCAACAACAAATTCCCCGGAGAAGGGGAAGACCGAAGAAGAACAAGGAAATGGGGAAACTCTAGTCCCAAGTGAACCACGTGCGAGGTCATCTGTCGAAGAATCACTTATGCACACCATTTGGATGGAACCGGTTGAAGGTACAAGTTGAGAAATCCAAAACAGAGTGAGAAAGACAAATATCAAAGGTGCATATGTTCGAGAACCATCCCAACAGCTGAAGAAAGCACAACTTGCTATCTCTGAGCGTTACTAGGAAAACAGGGAGCTAAGACGATAATTGGCAGGAAAGACCCATGAAGTGTCAGCATCGCAAGGCCATGAAGGAAACGTGACCTGGCTCAAGAGACATATCAGAGAGGTGAAAGATAAAATTGTACACCTGTGTGAAACACATAGGCTGTAAGAAGAAAGGAATGCAAAGTATTTCAAAGAATGTGAAGCGATCGAGGAGAAAGTCTATGCAACTCTCACTAGCACGCAGAGGAAACATGATTAACTAAGTTCATTCTTGTATCCTCAAACGGATCACATGTCTTGACAATTTTGAAGGAGGGATCGCCTTTAGACATTTTGTCTTTTCGATAGCGGCCATGACAGCCAACAACCACTCGCCATGAATGCACCCCAACAAATGAGCGCGCGACTTAAAACAAGTCCGTTACAGTAGTTGGTGGGAGTCTAACAAAATATTTGGGTATTCAGATATCTTGTCGAAGGAAGGCATTAACACATCACTCTCCCCGTGATGAGACACTGTTGGTAACTAGGTCCCCATGGTACAATACAAGTATTCATTATGCGACCATATGTAGTTGTTTTCTATTTTTGGAGAGGTGTCATGTGAAGCATCGTTTAGCACAGAACAATCAATTTACTAAGTTCTAGAGATAGTAGCTAGAAAGCAGGGTAGCCCAAGCGGTGCCCTCGCCTATATATTTGATCTTTTCAATGTAAGCCAGGTTGGTTGGCAAACTAGTGTAGACAGTGACTATTCAATGTAGTTTGAGATCGATCGAAATTTAATGCAAAAGTCCTAAAAATTGATGAAAAGATTCTAATTGTAGAAGTTGGATGTATTGTTTCCTTTCTTTACATATGTACTTCTTGTATTCTTTATTCATAACTATTCCTATCTAAATAGGAACGTATTTTTGAACCTGGGATTCACCATGTAGTGCCCTGCGATTCACACGATTTAGACAAATTGTTTTCCTCTAAGTTAACTAACTCCGAATTCATCCTTCGCAGTGTGCTGAGTAGCTTCATGTGTTCTTATCCCACCACACACAACGATTTTTCACTGAAGATTGTTGCTCGCTTAACCTTTATCCTCTCAATTTCAGTCCACCAAGTCATTTGTTTCTATCATTTTCTCAAACCGAATCCATAGCCCAAGGTCTTACTCTCTTGCACCAATATAACCAAAACTTACTATTTCAAAGGTGTTTAAATCTAGCCGATAGATCAAAGCCATATCCTGTACTGAGACAAAGTCTCCCAAGAGAGCCCTATCTAGGTCTAAAAGGATAATTTCAGATCTCAAATTTGGTTTGTAGGTTGCCTATGTCATTTGTTCCTTAGCCGAATGAAGTTTATAGAGTGCTAACATTCTGGTTCCATTTCCGAGGATGAAATTGAATAAATTTTCCCTGGGAGAATGACTAAAGTTACAGTTTTGATCCCTAAAGGTAATAGAGGGATGAACACGTCCATTGGCTGAAATATTTACCCTGGTGACTCCAGTCAAAAAGACCAGTAGCACCAAGTAGCACGGTTCAGGAACCCTGGCTCCGAAGATGATCTATACCAGAGAAAATATTGACCCAAATATTGTAGATCCTGTATGCGATCCCAAGAAACTTCTGCGCAGGACTAGAGAGAAAGCATCAGACTCGTTCTATTACCTGTACAGAAGCATGTCCTTGCCCAAAGACGACGTGCAAAGCATTGATGACCTTTCTTTTGATGCATTATTTGAGCAAACCCTATTTAGGTCTAAGTCGAAAACCAACTTGGACGAGATAGTTTTTGACCAGAAGAGATTCCAAGCTCTGATACCTAATAATATCCCTCAAATCCCCAACCCTCCTAGAGCCATGGTCGCCAGATTCGCCCCCTCGTTCTATCATCCCAACTACATGATTTTCCCAAAAATTACAGCCAAAGGATTAAGCTCTACGATGATAAAGGGAACATTTCATCCCAGAGGCATCTAGATTGGTTCAATGATTTTTTCAACCTAGAGGAGGTAGATTATGTAGACGTGAAAATGAGGTTTTTTGCATAGAGCCTTTCGAGGGAGGTGAGGAAATGGTTCAAAGCCCTTCCGGATGTAAGCATTCGAGAATTTTCCATGTTCAAAACATCTTTCATTACTAGATGGGGAGATAAGAAGAGCACTTTGCAGCTGTTGATGCCATACAATAATATGAAGAGGGAGTTGGAGGAGAGAGTGCCAGAATTCTTAGCTCGTTTCATGAGGGTTTATAACTCAATTTGTTAGGGACCTAACCCACACATATGTAGAGCAATATATTCGGATGTAATAAAGGTTAATATTAATAAGGCCTTGCAATAAAGTAGAATAAGTAGAATGTAAGAAGACCTAATAGAATCTTCCGCTTATAGAAGGATCTTCCTCTAGATGGTTATTTTGATAGACATATTTAGTATAAATAAGGTTCGAGGGTATGATAACCCTAGCTTGGATATTATTGTAATAGAGCTCTGCTCGACTGAAGGTTTCCCCCTTGAAGAGGCCTGTGAACATTGCTCTCAGAATCAAAGTGTTCTTTCTGGTGTTATTTTGATATCATTTCACTGTTATTGTGGTTTTTTTCTGGTTATATTGTTCTTTATCTTCCATTTCTAGCATTTTATTTGTCTTCTGCATACTTTTTATATCTAGAATATTACAAGTGGTATCAAAGCACTTTCCTCGGTAGAAATTGTGGGTTAATTTTTTTTTTCCAGGGAAGAGACATATTCCGATGTCTTTAAGCCACATATATCTATCGTTACGTGCATAAACCCATGGTTGAATAATTCATACATGCAGGAAATACAAGTGGTACTTAAGCACACATTTGTTGACCAACATTGTAACCCCTATTGGTACCCCTTCAAATGGTAGTGCATCACACAACACCTATTTATGGATCAACCTAGATTACCTGAAGCCCTCTTTAGATAAACCGATCGGTCTCCTCACTACTATAGTGCCACCGAGAACAACACTTGGGAAGATACTCTCTAGTACCTGGGTAGTCGGGTAGTATGGCTAAGGGCATGGTCTAGCCTCCTTAGTTGGTTCCCTAAGATATTGGGCCGAGTACTATTGTTGGACCTCGCATGTATATCAGAGAGATAGAGCACAGACAAAAGCCTTGTCTATAGAACCCTTGAATACCTAACCCTTGGGGACGGAAACAAACAAAAATAATAAATTAAAATAGACAAGATCTATTACTGCACAACTGTGTTTGGGTTGCCAAATCACTACACATTTCTTCCTAGTTAAGATTTTGGGAATTTATCACTGCAGTATTCTTCAGACCAAACTCTACAGGTGTAAAAAAAAAAAGTCTGGAAATTTTTGCACCATTAATTTAGACCTATTCCATTGTATTTATCTCTTCTCCCTTATCACATTCATACATATCATTTTTCAACAATTTTTTTTACCCCACTCACCACATTTCAGTTCCCTCGTCATCATGGCCCATACCCATAGCCAAGAATTGGAAGCTCGCTTCAATACCTTGCAATCTAATTTCACAGAGACCCAACAAGAAGAGAAAAAGGTCAGTGCCAATGTTGTCATTATCAATACAACCATACAATCCTCCATCGCTGCCTCAATCAAGGAAATCAAACAAGACATGACTACCCAGCTTGAATCGGTCATTTCGATGATCTGCACCAAGCTTCATATTCCTACAGATAACCTTTTATCTGACCCACCTCCACATACTGAAGCTGAAACTTCCTCTCATTCCCATAATTTTCAGCCCCATCACTTTCAATGTGACCTACACCTTCCGTGGGTGGATGTGACCAAATTTGATGGCTCAGATCCCACTGGTTGGGTAACCCAAATGGAACAGTATTTCTCTTTATACGACATTACAGATGACTTGGACAAACTCTAGTATGGTGTTCTCCATCTATATCAAGAACGTTGGCAATGGTGGCAATGGAGAAAAACTTCACGTCAAGGGTATATTTCTTGGAAACATTTGTGGCAAAGCTTTATGAATGCTTTGAATCTGACACCAACCATTTAGGCCATTTGACAAAGTTGAAACAATCTGGAACAGTGGAAGACTTTATAGCTTCTTTTGAGCGCATGGATTTTCGGACAAAGGGAATGTCTGATGCCTTTTTCCGAGAATGTTTTATCAGTGGCCTCAAGGATGAGATTCATGCCCATGTCCTCATGGCTCATCCTTAGAGTTGGGTGGAGGGAACTAAAAGAGATAAAGAAGCACAATAGGTTGTATCTTCTCAAAAATGGAAACCCTCCTTTATCCCTCACACTAAACCAATCAATCCCACTACTCCCTCTTCTCCACTAAATATCCAAAAATTGACCAGGGATGAAATGGATGAATGCCAACTCAATGGCCTTTGTTATAATTGTGATGACAAATATTTTCCGAGCCACAAGTGTAAGGAACAAAATATTTTTATGGCCATCTCAGAGGATATTTTGGAGGAGGATGTTGACACTCACCTTGTGTCTAATTCACCTGAAACCACTGACATAACCCCTCCCTCAGACCCTCCCGAAGTAAAACCGGTCATTTCCCTAAATTCTCCCCACGGCTTCTCTGCTCCCCAAACCCTCAAGCTAATCGGTTACATCAAACATAGGAAGGTCATCATTCTTGTTGATAGTGGAAGCACCCATAATTTGATTGATCAGCGCATTGCCAAAGAAAATCATTTCTATATCCATGCAGTCAATAATTTCCAAATCATGATTGCCAATGGTGGCTCCATGAAATGTGGACAATGTTGTGAAAATGTGCATCTCCAAATTGGTGACTACCACCTGAAATCTCATATGTTTGCTATCGACATGGGCAGTTCTGACATTGTGTTGGGTGTAGACTGGCTAAGGACTTTGAGTCCCATTCTCATGGATTTTAAGGAATTAACCATGCAATTCGACCAAGAGGGGCAACAATATAAGTTCCAAGGCATTGCCATTGGTTCACATGAGATCATTAGTTCCCATTGCATGGAAAATCTTCTGAAAAAATGTCATTCTGGCGTTATTGCCCAACTCCATTCCATATAAGCAACAGAGACACCCTCAGTGCCACATAACCTCCAATCCATCCTCTCTAAACATTAAGTGGTCTTTTCCATTCTCCAGGGACTCCCTCCTTCCCATGGTGTTCATGATCATTCCACTCCCCTTGTACCAGGAAGCCTTTCTCCCAATATTCGTCTGTATCGTCACCCATTTTCCAAAAAAAATGAAATTAAGAAAATGGTTCAAGAACTCCTTAACGCACGCGTTATCCACCCTAGTATGAGCCCCTTCTCTTCTCCTATGGTCATGGTCCTGAAGAAAGAAGGTTCTTGGATAATGTGTCCTAACTTCCGTGCCCTCAACATACTTACCATTAAAGACAAATTTCCCATTCCTATCATTGATGACTTGTTGGATGAATTGAGTGGCGCCTAGTTCTTTACTAAAATTGATCTTCATTCTGGCTCCCACCAGATACGTATGAAAGAGGCAGACATTCCTAAGACTACCTTTAGAACTCATGAGGGCCACTTTGAGTTTTTGGTCATGCCCTTTGGCTTGTGTAATGCCCCCTCCACCTTCCAAAGCCTCATGAATCATGTCTTACATCCTTTTCTCCATCCTTTTATCTTAGTTTTCTTTGATGATATCCTCATCTATAGAAAAATCTAGACAGACCATCTTGCTCATGTGGATCGAGTTCTCCATCTACTCTCTCAGCACCAACTTTTCCTGAAACAGTCTAAATGTGATTTTGGCACCTCAGAAGTTGAATACTTGGGTCATATGATTGGAAAGGATGGAATTAGGGTGGATTCTAAAAAGATTGAAGCTATGCAAGACTGGCCTCACCCAAAGACTCTCAAAATCTTGCGATTGAAGCTATGCAAGACTGGCCTCACCCAAAGACTCTCAAAATCTTGCTTGTATTTCTAGTCTTAACAGGTTATTATTGCAAGTTTGTTAAGAATTATGGAAAGATTGTAGCACCTCTCACTGTTGTAACACTGTTTCATACTGTAACACTCTGATACCAAATTATAACACTCTCGACTATCAACCTAATCCGAAATCGGATTCAGAAGCCTGACAGGGCATGAAAAATGCTCAAAAATGAAAGTTCTCGGAATCCGACGAAACTAACACCATTGCGTCCATCTCGTCTTCCTGATTCTGGTGGTAGATTTACTTTGTCAAACGGAGTCCGTATGGAGAAGATATCACATTCTGTCTGAAAAGTCAAACAGGCAAATTTTTTTTTGCTGACTGTGCAGTCTGTACAGTCCGTACAGGACACATGGCATGTCCGTATGGTGACACGTGGCAGGTCCATATAGGACACGTGGCAGCACCAGGAGACGACATGTGGAATGTCCGTACATGACATGTGGCAGCCTCAGGCAGTTGACATGTGGCAGCCTCAGGCAGTGACACGTGTTAGGAAGATTTGGCGTTTTTGGTGTATGGCTAGACCAATCTCGAGGTGACACGTGTCACCACTGAAAGGGTGACACGTATCACCATTGAAAGGGTGACATGTGGCATGGATGACGTCAGCAGATGATGTGGCATGATGACTGGACCGTACGGTGAGCTGACGTGGCAGATGACGTGGGCGAATCAACGATGGACACACGGCATATCCTGGTTGGTTGACGTGGACGAATCATCGGTCGACACATGGCATGCATCGGTTGGATGTAAGGGTGCCACATGGCCCAATCAAGGGCTGCCACGTGGCACCCTGATTGTTGTCTATATGATTTGATTATCAAATTTTTTTTTGAGTCGGCCGGATTCGAAATGGCGATCTCCCCCACCGGCCAAGTACTTTAACAAAGTCCGCTAACCACTATATCATGCATTCGTTCTTGTAATCTGTGCGAGTGTGATTGTATTTGAATTAGCTAGTTAGAATGTGTGGTGGGGGATTGGGCTGGGGCTTAGCCCCGACCCCCGGTTTTATACATTGTTATATGACCATATGAATGGAGTTGTGCATGCACGGGAATTGTAATGTGGCCCACAGTGCTATTGACATACATGTGACCACGTATATGTGTGCGGGGCTTTTAAAAATATAGCGCGGTTCTATGTTTTAACATAACCACATTTCAAATATGCGTGGGGTATTGTAATAATGACCCACGGTTCTATGCAAAGTCCATGCGACCAAGTGCTAGAGCGCGGAAGGGGTTAGGGCCAGCGCTTAGCCCTTAGGGCTAGCGCTTGGCCATATTAACACCCATGTGACCATAAAAGGTGCGCGCGCCCAACAAACAGGGGCTAAAGCCCAATTTCAACTATAATATAGTTATAAAGTGGGTTTTTTAACCACTTTATGGTTTTTTTAATTAATTAAAACTATTTTTAATGTAATTAACTCATTTTTGGGAGTTATTGGGCATTTTTAGAGCCTAAATTCGTGGAGGAAGTTGGAGATGGATAACTAACTTCCCAACTATTTAACCAAGGCCATTTTGAGGCCATGGGGACAGCTTTTGGAGAGCATTCAGAGCAGAGATGCTGAGGAAAATCCAAGTCAAAGCCAGTTTGAGGCAAAGAAGCCGTTGAGGAGGAGATGCTGTCGGACCATTTCTAAGAGCTCCGGACGTCCGTTTCATGTGCCGTTTTTTGTGCATGGTTCCAGAGATCTGGGCGAACATGACCAGATTAGTATTGAATCCATTTGGCATTGTAGTGATGTACTATTGAGCTTTCGAACAGAAATAAATAAGCCTCACCCACAGAGAAAAGGCCCGGAGACGTAGGCAAAGTTGTGCCGAACTCCATTATCAACCTGTGTATTATGGTTTGCTGTTTTTCATTGCATTTCAGATCTGCATATATTTATATGGCTGTATAATTCCTTTTCCTTTCTCGTTCTTTCGCTAAGTTTCCCAATGGTTAATTAATTCATGCAAATTAAAACTCAACCATAAGTCATTCGAAAAATCCTGACGGATCAAGTGGTATCAGAGCTAGTTGACGTTTGGATTTGAGTTTTGCATGTTAGCCAGGGAAGAGCACATCTCAAGGAGGAAAATGGCATCTACAGGAGGAATTTCTGAAGATGAGAAGGAGTTCAAAGATTCGGTGTTTTCGATGGTCGAGATGGTGAAGGTGTTGTATGAAGACTACTTGGAACGAAAGAGCACGGTTCAAGTGAAAGCTTCAAAGAGCAATAAAGGAAAAGAAGAATTGAAGGAAGTGCCTTCTACATCTGTTTGAGACAACATATCTGAGGTATGCAATGAAGGTTACTCGTTAAATTTTCCTCATACTCATTGTCGAGCTGCAGATATACCATGTAAAGCAACATTTAATTGTCAACCCGGGAAGGTAGACTTAGAGGAACCAGCATAGGAAATGCAGGGCTGAAAAGGGGGTTTAAAGGATGCCAAGCTACTCTCTAAACTGCTAAAAGAAACTCACTGGAAAGAGCTATTGTACCCTACTTTGCTCTGTACTACTCGGTACTACTCGGTACTAACCGGTACTGTTCTGTATATGCATGTAAAAGATAAACTGAAAACAACTAAGTTCTTGCTACTTATCACTCCACACAACTCAACAACCATACTATGAAACTTTCTATTGTAATCAAATGAAACTTCTTCATCTCATGAGATATCCAAACCAGTTCCTGAATGTTAAGCAGTCTAAATGTGAAAACTGAAGAAGTGAAATCAATGGCTGAAAAGATAATGCTAAACCCTCGGTTGCAATGAAATGAAATACTACTTCTATCAAACCACTGAGAAAACTGCTGAAAGATGAAATCAAATATGAAATCTACTGTAAATACAATGTATCAGCTCTGTTTCCAGCGAAGGGGGCCCTGCCTTCTCTATCAACAGTCTGTTCTCTAAATCAACACATACTGGCAAATAAATAACTCACAGCTAAAATGGCAAGACAGGAAATCATGTTAATGAAAACCCTTAACTATTTTATTAAAGATGAAAAACAATACAGTGCTTGGAGACTCTCATTCCTCTATTCTTCTACCCTATTCTCCATCTCTATCATCTCCCGAGCATAACAGCTCTATCACATTTCAGATCCCCCCACACATGGCTCTCTACATCCTTTCTTTTCTCGAGCATAGCCTCACATTTTTCCTTCTCGAGCATAGCCTAACGTTTTTCCAACCCTCTGGCAATGCATGGCATCCCTTTACATAGTTTTTCTGACCTTTGGCAGTCGTGGCGTTGCGCCCTAGAAGTTATGAAATGGTTTATGCTATCTATCCAATTTGCCAGCCCATCATACCATAAGCTTTAGAAAAAGAGAATACATTGATAATGTGTGGAGCCTCTACACAAGTATGTTTCAACCCATCATAAAATAATCATAAGTATTATCCTCTATAAGCCAACACCCTGCATTCTTGCAAAGTTTAGCTATTCTCCGCAGAAGAGGATTATTGTTGCATTTATAGTTGAATTCTTCGCTCATTTGTGGATTTGGAAGCACTTCATGGTTTTTGTATATAATGGAACATATATGTGTAACATAGTATGAATAGCACAGAAAGAATGCCATTTTCTTAACAAAAGTCTTCAGGAGAGTAAACAATGTCTTCAAGAACCAGCAAGAAAATGTTATAAATCCGGAGCCCAACATCCCCCCATGCCCATCCTTTTGCATGTCCTCATGCAAACGAATTCACCTCTTTAACGTTGGCACAGTAATAGGATGTTAACAGTCCCAAGAACTGTCCATCTTGATTAATAGGAACTATTGAGAAGAACCCCTGCACTCTGAGCATATGCTGTCAATTTATCCAATTTCCATATCAAACCTTCCGAACCTTCTGAGAGCTGGGCAAGTGGACAAGTTGTCGCGGCCGCTTCTATAGTGTCA
>CBVK0100854986.1:0-11430 GCA_900067695.1 Picea abies
TGGGGGTTCCTTTTTCGTAAGTTTAGTCCCTCAGGCCCGAAAAAGGGATAAAATTATACCTAAGAGTACTCTTCTATAGAGCTGAAGTTCCATAGAGTATACCTTTGTTCATACAGTTGACCGTCCAGACCGAAAAAGGGTCTGAGAAGGGTTTAAAAGAAGACCCGTTTAAGGAACATTCTTCTAGAGACCAATTGAACGAGTGTGAAGAAACAAGGTCACTCGACAATCTTTTCATCTTTAAGGAGTCTAAAAAGGGCTTAAAGAAGACTCTATAATGGTTACTTTTCTCAGTTAATCCAGACGAGATCAAAAAGCATAAATGTAGTCTCGTCAGATGTTGCTTTCGGATCTCAAAGCGAGCTTGAAAAACAACAAAGTTATCTCATGTTAGACTCTTTGTGGGTCAATGCCTGGCATCTCCTCGGGGGAGCTGTATGCTCCGAAGAAAACATTGTCTATGATGCCAGGGGTTCTGGAGATATTGATAGGTATCATTTCAGAAATGGTTTCCATATTACCCTCAGCATAGATCTTGTGTGTAGCTAAGGGATTAGTATGACAAGACCTATCTCTAGTCATAGTCACGGTGAATTCTCCTACTTCGATTCGACTTAAATCTGGGAAGAAATATGATTTGTGATGAAGATCTTCCCAAGGTTTGTCTAGACTATTCATTGCTTCAATTACTACTTTGTCAGAGGGCAAGACTAAGTCTAACGAATCAGTATTAGCGAGAGAACCATGAGCCCAACTAGGCTCTAGAAGTGGATCTAACTCTTGTGCAGGAGTTGGATTAGTGTTAGCTGAAGCTTGTTGGACTAAAGAGTATGCTACTTCAGCAGCGGACAAGGGCATGGACATACCCGAGTGCCTTGCCTCATCCATCGTGGTTGATGGGGAAGGAAGTATCCACGGATCATTGAAGTAAGTCGTGCAGAACGACGAAACTTGAAAAATATCAACCTTATGGTGATTCAATATAAACTTGATATCGCCTTGAGGGGGTGGGTAATCGAAGGTCCCCATCAAATATGGGCACAAACCAACCCCTACATTGACGACACCTGGTTGAGGATTATCAATCATCGGGATCGTGGATGCCCCCAAAGTTGGGTCAGGTCTGGAAAAAGATAATTGATCGATGATTACTATCTGGCCCTCATGTAGAAACAATAGGACCCGAAAAACTGTAGAAACCACAGCTTGCATAGCATAAGTCCAACTCCATCCTAATAAGAGGTTATAGTTGAGGGGAGCATCGACTACCTCTACTTAGACACACACAGTCTTCCCTCCTAACTGCACGAGGAAAGAAGGAACGATGCCATGTGATCAGAAGGAACGACCTTCAAAAGCAGTGAGGAGAGTAGGTGATGGAGACAAAACGGGTTGGCCAATGGCCTTCCAACATGCCAATGACATAACGCATGTCAAGGTGCCCTCATCAACCACTGTGTGGAAGATATTTCGTGTAAAAAAATTTGTGGGATAAGCCACTACTATCTGAAATGCTATGTGGTAAGGCAGACAAGGTTTTAAATTTGTTGTATCTAACATGATGGTACCCAAATTACAAGTCTCAGTAGAGCCCAAAGTGGTTAACAAGGCTTTCCTCTGAGCAAGACAGCTTTGGAGGACCTCCAAAGCAGACATCGCACAAGGGGTTTGTGATAAATCTTCCACCACAGAGTAGTTCTGGGAGGCCCTTGCGTTGGGGTTATGAGAATCTTTTTTAAATGCACCTTTTGGAATGAGTGTCATTGTTTCTCCCAACGTCTTCTCAATCTGTAGAGGAAGAGATGGTAGGTCAGCTTCTTTACCCTTCTCAGAAGTGCTTGGTTTACTATAGTCGTGCACTCTAGTCAATATAAAAGAATCACCCCTAACCATATATATGTTCACGGATGCAGGGTTGTTCGGAGGCAGGCAGGTTTCTTGGCTGCCCCCTTCCGTGCTTGCAGAGGCTTCAGATAGATTTTGCCCATGTTGAAATGGATTAGTCAACACTGCCTGTTGTTGTTGCGTGACAAATTTTTGGGCCTCTGCAAGTCAAGGACATAGATGGGTCGGGTGGTCGTCTGCGCACAAGTTGCATGGATACCTCGCCTTCCATTTTTCAGTGTTGTCCCCGCTAGCACTATCGTTGGATTTTTTATCCCCCTTACCCTTCTTTCGTTGTTTTTTCTTCACTTCAGGCTGCTAGGTGGCCTTTGGGTTAGTCAACTGCACTGTGTGTACTTCCGACGTTTTGGTATAGGGAGCAGCCAAAGTAGTAGTTTGGCTGGCCGCTGTGTGTTGTATAGATAACTGCTGCAATTGCTTTGTCAATTGCTCAGCGGGCTTTGTTTGTGCTGAACCAACAATACCATCGGCATGTGGTCCAACTCTCTGTCTAGTTTTATCTAGTATTGAACATGGCGCATTTGGCAAGATGTTGTATAATAAACCAGACTGAGAAGAGATGAGCTCAAACTGTTGAGCTCTCATGATGGCGTCTTCTTTAGAGAAAACTCTTGACGTCGCAATGTCTTTGGATAACTGCGGGACCAAAGACTTAAGGAACCACTCAAGAAGGAATGTTGGTGGGACTGGTACCTTGATTAAACTCTTCCGACGTCTCCATTCTTGGATGTGATCAACGATATGGTCCGCTATTGTCTGTTCGAAATTGGCAAGCAGCTATGTGCCAGTGTCGTATCTCACAGGTAACTGGAAATGGTTCAGGAAAGCTATCGCCAGTTCGCCAAAAGAAGAGTATCTTGAGCGATCGAGCTCAATGTACCATTTCGTGGTACTCCCAATGAGAGTACGTTGAAACAATCGCAACTGTACGGAGTCATCTTTCAATGAGTTAGATGAGCACCAAAGATGGAAGGTAGTCATATGATCTCCTGGATCTTCATTAGGCTTGGCTTTAAACTTTGGAATGTCTGAAGGCAAATTTGTCGACATAGGAGGCCAACGCAAATCGTGACAAATAGGGTCATTCAACAACCTTGTCAAATCTGGCAAGTGTAAAGTTGCCAGGAACGGTAGTTTGGGTTGTTGTTGATAACCTTGGAAAAAGGGGCCTGGAGTTTGACTGGCACCAGGTTGCCAAGAAAGGTTTGGCTGCTGACCCAGATTCTGGTAGAAACCATGGCCCTGGCCAGCGTATGGATTTTGCATATGTGGAGACATCATCGGCTGATTTCCCAAATAGGACATAGATGGTTGGGCATGCATTATATTTGAAGGACTTTGGGAAGGATTACCCCATGTCGGTCCTGTGGGGATAGGCATAGTAGTTTGTCCGGGGTTCCATTGATTGTGGAAATAATTACCCCAGATCGGCATTCCGGAGGAGGGAATGTATCCCTGCCCTGAATTCCAAGGTCCTACTAGGTTTGCCCCCTGTGCAGGAATAGTACCTTGCACAGGAGTAGATTTTCCAAAAATGGGGTTTCCCCTAGTCGGGAAAGTGGCTAATGAGAAGGTGTTGTTACCAAACGTTTCGTTCAAAGAAAATGGTGTTGAATCTACTGGCATACTATGTGAAGGTGGTCCTTGACTCTCTACTCCAAATAAACTATTGTGTGTAGGTTTCCCGGCGGATTGCTGATGCGAGCCACCGAGTGAAGGGGACGAAGCAAGGATATGACCTCCTCCATAAGGAAAAGCGTTAAAAGGAGCAGGAGTTCCCCCCATGTGACCTTGCAGAGGAGCGCTAGAGCTCCCTGCCCCCAGACCCAAAGTCAGTAAAGTGGAGTAGGAAAGTACAGGACTTGTACCCGAACTAGGCATCCCGTATGAGAACGAAGGGCCTATCGCACTTGTTGTGAAAGAGGTTGTGGCCGCTGCCAAAGACGGGATCAGACCACCATGTGAAGTAGTTGCAGTCAAGACCATGTGGCTCAGACCGACGACAATGGGTTAGGAGATGAAATCTCTCCTGTGGTGACAACCGTGGTGGGAATTGAAGAATTCCCAGAAGGAGTAACGGCATTTGTTTCCATTGCTATGTGCAACACTGTCTGGCGCTCATAAAATTGAATTGGTACAATGAAAGGTGCCAAAAAATCAGTGGTTGGGGTTTCAACCGGGCCCAGAGCGATTTCTTCAGGGTCCAAAACGGTCGATTCCTCCGAGGGTTGTTCGGGCACAATGGTTTGTAACCTGGTCGCTTCAAAAGACCCTTGTTGGTCTAGTTTTCACCTTAATGGTGGTGGGGGTGGCTCCAGTGTAACCGGCGGCAGGCCAAGAATCCTTCGTGACCGGCGGAGCTCGGGATCCTCCACTGTGTGAGAAGATCAAATACACTCTAAGGTAGTCTAAACGTTCAAAAGTAACACACACTAAAAAAAGTCCCTAGAAGATAAGACAGGAAAACACTAAATTAATTGGAAGAACAGTTACAACAACCAACACTAGAGAAACTTACCGGTGCAAGTGAAACTCAAACACGGAAGCACCCTCTGGGTATACTCTGCAAAGTGTGGCCTAATGTCTGTCCTAGGTACCATGGTATACCCCCGCAGTCACCTGTGTATGTCCCTAAAAAGATTGGCAACTAGGTTGCCAGCGCACGAACAGTCACCAGGCGGGTACAGTCGAAAGTCGGGTAGACCACAATGAGCAGGGTATCGAGCCTGAAACCTGTCAAGGGTATCGAGAGAAAATGGTATGGAAGACAACTGAGGACCTTGAACGGATTTGAGACCCACGAAGCCCCGTGGAAAATGAAAATGACGGAATCCCAAAACAAGCCCTTTATATGTGTTCTCCACTACGATTGGTCCAGCTTTGGAGGGGTTATCTCCGCTACCTTTCCGCACGTGACCTCATGTTTATCCCCTATGTTAGAGGGGGGTCCCAGATAACTTTCACGACACTAGACTTAGACACTTCCTATCTCAGACTCCAATGTTTGATTTAAAATGGCCTTGAAGAGTTTCCTCTCCAACCTAATCCAAGGCCCTAGTCCTGAACTAGTTGGTGAACCCTACAAACATAAAAGTCTAGAAGATTTTAAATTTAGCATTAATTTTATGGCTTTGTCTTACGTCAAGGGGTATGAAGGTGAAACTGATGATGTGTAAAAGACGAAAGCAAAAAATGAATAAAAAAGCTGGAAACAAAACTTTTACTGAATGCAAAATTTCAACAACTTTTCAAAAGAAATATTTTTAATTTTTCTAAGATTTTGGACAGCGAACTCAAAGGAATTTCACTCGACTACGAGCTACTTATGATCTAAGTGAACTGCAAAAACTTATGAAATAAAAGACTTTTCCCTGGCTTAATAATGCAGAAACACACTTTTCAACCAAACAAGAAAATGAAAAGAGATTTTTTTTTATTTAAATGCTAGTAAAGCAAGAAAGGAAAAATATCGACAAGCAAAAACCAAGAAAAACAATTATGGCCTAATCACAGATCACAAAGAATCAGATTAAAAAATCACACACTAGCAATTTTTTAAAAAATGACTCTCACACTTGTCTAAAAACCGTAAAAATTCTTTTATTTTTATGACAACTTTTTAAATGAGAAAAAGCAAGCTAAGGGTAAGATTAATCCTAAGCTACTGACTGCTCAGACAGAGATTCAAACACATGAGAGGAATAATTCTTATCAAGGGAAAGGATGAATTCCTTACCCTCAACAACAAGTATCATGTACAAGCACGTGACTGTCACTTTAACAGCACACATGCGAACGCGCACTGGATAGATACAGAGGGCATGTACATGCGGACTGACCTTGTGCAGGCCGCATGTATATCTAAACTCTGAGAAAAAAGAAGACAAAGGACCCAAAACTAGGAAGAGACCACTGATATTGATAACCAGGATCCCTTGAAGGCTTGAACACTCTTTTTGACAGAAAAACAAATAATGTAAGGAAAAAATGATAAGGCAAAAACAATCTGAGATAGGATTGCTAGAAAACAAGACTCAAACAGAATTCCAGAAAACCCCCTGAGAATGTGTGATTCTGACAGGGAAGAGGATGACTGTCTCTGAAGTTCTCTGAACTCTACATGCTACTGCTACTTCTATAGCTAGAGTTCACACGCGGGTTGTAAGAGGGTAGGGCGTGGGTACACGCGTGCAGACCTTGTGCAAGTCGTGTGTACCTCTGTGGGTTCCGAAAAACACAGTCAAACAAAATACAGGGAAAGCTAGTATGGAAAACCAGACTCCCTGCTAGCTCAGACCTTATAGAAACTAAAAGAAAAAATAGGGAAGAAAAACTAGTCTGTAAAACTACCCAAAAACTAAAAATTCCAGGAACCCTAGAGAGTCTCCCCAGTATGGTCACCAATTATGTTGTTGGGAAAATCTCCCTACATAATAGTAAATAGAGTTTAGACTTTGCATGTAGATATAACTGAAGAGAAACTACTTTCTACCTTCATCCCTAGATTTAAATCCCCTTTTCTTAGTAAATGCATGGAAAGATCAACCTACCTTGTTCCCAGCGTTTGATGTCGATCCTCCGTTGTGTTTGATTACTTTTTCGCGATACTCCTTCCAAAGTTGACCTGCATCCAAGACAAGCAACAACTATGCATGCATACTACTTATATACTAACGGGTTAGAAATCCAAACATATACTGATCAAACTATAAACAGTTCATAAATTGGGACGGGAAAAGCATTTTCTTTATTACTTTGAATGAGTCAACTTACAAAAGTTGAGACCGGCCACCGCTCCTTGAACCTAATCCTAGGTTCCTCTTCTTCTGTCCTCCAACTTCTTTTCTTTGAATCTCCTTTGGCACAAGGAAAGTCTAAAGGGTTGGGACAATGGGAATATGTAAATGCATAGAGTTTCTTTGCTATATTTTTCCTTTTTCAAATGGGACCCCTACCCCTTCTTTTATAGGCTAGAAGGAGCTAGGTATTTGGAAGAACCCTCGGCCATGCATGGCCGGGAGTTTCAGTTAACTCACCCATAGATTTTGTGCTCTATCGGCAACTTTCCTTTTTTCATGATTATGTCGGTCCACACGGGTTGTTTTGGGTCAGCCAGCGTGTACACGCATGTAGTAATGGATTAGGGCATGTGGGCCTTTATAAAAGAGGATTTTGAAAGAGTTGTTCATCAGTGCTTTGGCAAAGAAGAGATATGAGTTGGCCTGATGCAGGGTAAGCATGTGTGGTGCAATTTAGGGTTATAACATCTAGTATTGAAAGTATTGGGGTTGAGCACAAGTGTTGCTTCAAATCATCGAACGCTTGTTGTTGGGACTAGCCCCACTCAAATTTCTCCTTACCACCACCCCTTTTTATTTGGTTGAGGGCCCATGCAATATGGGATAATCCCAACATGAACCTATGGTAGAAATTGGCAAGGCCCAAGAAGCTCTGAAGCTCAATGAGTGTGGTTGGGGTTGGCCAGTCACGGATGACTTGGATCTTGGTTGGATCCACATGTACACCATGTTGATCAATGATATAACCCAGGTAATGGACCTTTTCCATGCTGAAGGATCATTTTTCCAAGTTAGCGTAGAGCTTGTGCTACCATAGGGTGTCTAGAACCTCCTGAATATGTTGCAAGTGTTCGGCCCAAGTCTTGCTATAAATTAGAATGTCATCCAGATACACCACTACAAAAGTATTGATGAATGGTCGCAGAATATCGTCCATCATCCTCATGAAAGTGGCTAGAGGATTTGTTAAACCAAAGGGCATGACCAACCATTCAAAAAGGCCTTCCTTTGACTTGAAGGAGGTCTTCCATACACCTGTTTGTTCTATCAGGACCTGGTGGTAGCCAGAATTTAGATCAATCTTACTGAATTATTTGGCCCCCGTGAGTTTATCAAGGAGGGCGTTGATTCAGGGAATCAGGTATCAATTTATGACTGTGATTTTATTCAGAGCCTGGTAATAAATACAGAGTCGCCAGGTTCCATATTTCTTATGTACCGGCATGATTGGGCTTCCACAAGGTGATGAGCCGAGACGGATGTGCCCCTTGTGGATCAATTCTTGGATCTGTCACTTGATCTCCTCATTCTCTAAAAAAGAGCAGCGATAGACTAGCCCATTGGGCAGCGGTGCATCGAGGGTTGGATCAATGGGGTGCTTCACCTATTAGTGCAGAGGTACCCCTATAGGTGAGGAGAAGATATCTGAGTATTCTTCCACGACCTCATCTACTTGCTTCTACTATGTGGAGAGGTCAGCCGCAGAGACCCTGGATGTGGCTGTGATATTTTTCTTATTCTGAGAGTGAATCACAAAGAAGACAAACTTCCTCATCTAAGAGATGACCTTCCTGCATTGCGTAGCAGAGATCAAGGAAATAGCACTAGGTGGGGCTGCCTCGGGTATCCTGTACAATTTCCTGTTCAAAGTAATAATAACACTACGAGGCCTAGACTCATATACAACATGACGTTTCCATAAATAAGTTTGGCCCAAAATAACATCACAAACTTAGAGAGGAGAAACATCACACAATACCTCATCTTTTAAGGGCTTGATGTTGTACGACAGTCGACACTGTTGGCTGACGTGGAGATCGCTTCCTTGGCAGAGCCATCCAATGGTATAGGGTTATGGGTGTGGCATTATTTGCAGGGCCAGTTGCTTGAAGACCTCTACTAAGATGAGGTTCTTCTGGCTACCTCTATCAACGATGAAGTGCAGCAGGGTGCCTTTTACCCACATCTGTGAATGGAAGAGGGGCTCTCCCTCTTCTAGCTCATCTGGTTCACCAGGTTGGAGCTTGGTGGTAGCAACGGTGGCACTGGCTTCCACGTCAATAATCCCTCTTCCCCTTTATGGTTTTGGATCATATTCAGAATCCACATTTGATTTAGAGGCTTTTACTTCATCCACCATTGATTGCTTTGAGCAACAGTCAGCAGTGTTATGCCAAGGGCTCTTATGGAAGTCGCACCACTTCCCGGTATATTTTTTGTCTTTCCCGTGTTCTTCTTTTCTTGCGGCTTGGACTGGTTGTCCTGATACTGTCCATGTTTTCTATGTCCTTTGTTGTATGGTTTGGGGCCACCCTTTCCTAGATTTTTTTGTGAGGAGTTCCCAGGCCCAAATAGTTTCATCATTTGTTTGAGCTTCTGCTCGATTTTGACGGCATATATGTATGCCACGCCCAAGGATGAGATGTCCAGAAATTCCATTTTGGTCTAGATGTATCTATGCAGAGAACCGTGATACTTGAGCACTAGATGTCACTTTGAATCTTTGTTACCCAGCTTGGTGCACAAGGTATGGAAGATATTTGTGAAATCTGGCACTGCTTGGTCTCTTTCTTGCCACAGTGTGGTCCATTTGGTATACAAGTCGTCATAACTTCCGACAAGGTAGTATTGTTCCTTAATAGCATCCCTGAAGAATTCTCAGGTGGTCATGACTGAAAATAATGAGGGTTCCTCTGTTTCCTTTTGCTCACAGAAATTTTCCCACCAATCTTTGACATGGGGAACGGCTTTGAGGAGCACAAAAGTAATCTTTTCTCTATTCGAAAAGTTATGGATAGAAAAATACCCTTCTAGTAGATTCAACCACTTGTCTACAGCATTTGTGTCTATATGACCTTAAAATATAGGAATATCAAAGTTTATTTGTACCTTGAAGGGGGCGTCGCCTCTGTTCAAAGAAGATGTGTCGCATGTTGCTAGCCGCCGAAGGATTTGCGTGAAACTATCCATCATCTCATTCCTCTTCTACGTGAGGGCTTCCTCAATCAACAGTTTGAAAGAATCTCATGTCCTGTCATCTTTCTTTTCTCCTACCATGAGAGGCCACTTGGGTGAATGAGAGATTTTGTCCTCAAGAGAAACAATCTCGAGACCCGACTCTTTATACTCCGGCCTCATTGAGGACATGAATTAAGACGACAAGGAGTAGACCGTTGTGATACCACTGATCCAGGTTTTATGAGTAGAACAAAATGAATACATATTATTAACAGATATTTAACACAAAATAGTAGAGATACAGTAAAACTGGTTTTCTATTCAATAACGAAATAAGCTTAAAACTGTAAAATGCAGCGGAAACAAGCTTGTTGGAATGGTGGCGGCTTATCTCTTAGAAGAGATGTGGTGGCTTATCTCTGAGAAGAGATGTGACGACTGCACTCATTCACAAGAATAAGATTACAATGAGGCTCTAAAGGCCTTTTTACAATAAGTAGGAATTTCAAAAACCATAGACATCCAAAAACCTAACCCTAGGAGATGAAGCGCCAAAAGTCATGTGGGCCTTGTTTGGGTAAGTTAGTACATCAATTTCCCGGGGTCGTAACTTTTGCATATGATCTTCGTTTTAGGCGTATGATAGCCCGTTGGAAAGGTATCATCGAGGAGATTTGTTTTAGGCACAATATTGAAGGAAATTTCTTATGAAAACCTGTTTTCCCAAAAAAAACATCATTTAGGGCCTCAAAACGGCTCTGGAAGTGAAAACTGCTAAAAATAGTAAATTACCAAAATTGCCAGAAAACTGTTTTGAGCGCCAGAAAACTGTTTTGAGCCAGATGGAAGAGGTGGGTGGCCATCGATATCCATTTGGATCAAGGATCCATAGAGTAGTCATAACTTATTCCTTGTTCTTGTGCAAGAGTCATTACTAGATCTGAACCATCTAAATGAAAGAAGTGAACCTACTTATGTTGCTAGTAGCGATTAAACATAGAACCATCAAGTATAAATCATAAACCATAAACAAATGTTGTAATGCACATGTAAAGATACAAAGACACATCATATTTTAAAATTTGCTCCTTCTTCATATTACCCTTGAGATCTTTCTCTGTTACAGACTCAAACTCACTTAGTAGGACATATTACATACTCTTACTTGTCGTCTCTCGACTTTATAGCAGGTATCAACAACTAATCCTAGAACTTGGGTGACTCTGATCAATATGAGCCGACATGGCATAACTAACCAACAACAACAAAAACCCAACCCTTTTACGATTATACTCAGCCCTATATATAGTTGGGTTGTGTCTTCCTTCTCGGCTTGCCCGATTTCTTATTTTGTTGCAACTGATTTTTTCTTAGCTAGCATTGTGCTGACTTCTGCAACTGTTTTTTGTTACTCTTTCTCCCAGCCTCTGATGAATTTTGCGTAACTTGTGCTTAGTCAAAATTTGTGCAGTTTCCTCCCAAAAATGAAGGGCCCAACAGGCCCTATCTTTGTAATATCACCATATTTATAATCAATTATTATTATATATCTTATTATGGATCCAGAGTGAAACTATTCATTAAGAAACCCTTGTGTCCTTCACATTGGGATCAGAGCAGGTCTCTCCCCTATGTCACATTCATTTCCCACACTCCCTACATTTTTTCCCTCACCGCAACCCTCTCATCCCCCACACTTCCTATGTTTCTCCCCTCCTTTTCTTTCCCCTCACCTGCATCCCCTCGTCCCCCACACTCCCCACACCTT
>CBVK0100854988.1:0-23558 GCA_900067695.1 Picea abies
TTAAAAATTGGAATCTGGGGTTGTAAAATGCTTCCAGTTGCACCTGCCATGATTTTTTTAAATAAAATTTGCCTGCTTTTATTGTCCTTCCTCTTTTTCCTTTTCCAATCTCTGTCAAACCAGCACGAATTCCAGCGCAGCGAGGAATACCATAATCGTCTGTAAAACTGTGTGAAGGAACCTCGGAGGTTCTGCGAAACCCTGGAGATTGCAGTGGGGGAGGAGGAAAAAGTTAAAACCCCCGCTAATTTTCACAGAAATGCAAATTAGCAGCAGCCAACGAGTCAGTCGTGGTGATTTCGTCTCCGCCCGATCCCCAGAAGAAGCGAGGGCGCATACGCAGCATGCTAGAGTTGGCGTTAGTGCTGAATTTTATACACGTTTTTAGACCCGTGCTGAATATAAATACGGAGTTTTCAGTCGAGGAGCTCGAAACTGCTCTGATACCAGTTTGTTGGAGCAAACGATTCTACTTACAAAATGCCCACTGAAAAAAAAACAACCCCATACAGCTTATATCTTTGTAATAAAACAGAACAGAGTACATCTGTTTATCAAAACAGTGCACATCTCTTTCAAAAACAGAGTATCAGCATATATTTATCCCAGAAAACAGAGTACAGCTATTACAGAAAACAAATACTTAGCAGCCGCGTGCATTACAAAAAACAGAGTAGTTTTTCTAGAGACGGGAGGAGAAGCTTCACGAATACACTAACTGGCAGAAGAGTACATAGAAGAATGTAGAAGGAGGGAAGAATTAAATGCAGAAGCTGGAGAGTGGTTGACAAAATCATGGCAGGGGAGATTAATAGATCTGGAGATCCACGTCACCAACATTAAAACGATTGGTTTACATTGTAACTGTAAGGTTTCGCTCCTAGAACGCTCTACATCCCAGCGAAATCTGTCACCTGGGAGGGGGGAAAGCACGACCTTCCACGCAGTGCCAGAATCAGACCGAGGTCTCTGAAGGATCCTCTTCTTTATCCGCTAGAGCTCATTAACGAGGTTTGCATTATGTCTTGTGCCTCTGATATTATCTTGTTAATGTTTATGTTTTCATGAATTTTTAGTTCTTCATGGACGTGTTTCTTCTTGTCTGTGTCGTTTTCTTTCAAAATTTAGAACCCCAGGGCAACTCTTTTAGTAATATGTCAACAAATTTCGAGTAAGTTAGTTTTTCATGTGAAATTTGGTAATGTTGACACTTTCTGAGGATTGTCCTATTTAAACAAATGTTTAGTGAGAGTGCCTCATGTTCTCCAATAATTTGATTGCAGTTGTTTTTTCATTTATATGAGGATTGGTTTCGGCGTTTTTGAGTGAATTTATGTAAGTATCAAGGTCTAAGTCAGAGAACAAATAGGGAATATCTCAAACGAACGGGGAGGGCTTTGGCTATTCAATTATTTCGTTGGATTGATATACTACGCTATGGCATTTGGAGAGGTCTTCCTTCTAAGATGTAGAAATAAGGTTGGCGAGACTCTCTACTAGAATCGGCTGAGTCGCTTACCCATGTCAAGAGACATATTTCCCTATGGTCTGAAATACATTGATCTTGGAAACGTTATCGTCCCCTAACCCCGTCCATACCCATTTGTTTCTATGATCACCACTTGCTCCTCTAGCCTTCCAACTGTTCCAACCCCACTCGGACCTGCTAAATTTAATCATTTGATTTTTTTCACTTCATATTCCATTTCAACCTTTGATTTTTTTCACTTTAAAATTTGCATACCCTATTAAAAGGTCATCACTAGTTAGGGCACAATTAATTTATGAGCCTAATACGAGTGCTAGATTGGGCATTTTCAAACCATGCTTTTCCATCAAATAAGTAGATCCATCAAACAAGTAGAATTTAGTGAAATTCCATCCATCTTAGTGGAAAGAAGTGCCCAAACACTTTTTTTTGTTTAGCAAATAGGTCTCTTCAATGCATTTTTAAAGCTTTCATCCTAGGCAGGTACTAGCCACTATGTGGCTTATCTACCTTGTTACTCTAACCATAGGCACATCGCATTTATTTTCCTAAGTAATGGAAAAGTGGGGATTGACAATAACATCATTGAGATGGAGAAGACTTTATAGAGAAGTATATATGAACATAATTTATAATAGATGTGACAGAATGGAAAATACTTTCTTGCCCTAATAGCTTGGTTTAAGATAAGATACATTGCTATAAGTTTCACGTGTATTGTGGAAACTCAAATGTATTATTGGCATTATTAAACCTTATAAAAAAAAGGGAATCACAATAGGGTATTGCATTTTCATACAAGGAAAATGGGAAAATGATTAGTTTCACGTGTATTGTGGAAACTCAAATGTATTATATTGGCATTATTAAACCTTATAAAAAAAAGAATCACAATAGGGTATTGCATTTTCATACAAAAAAAAATCACAATAGGGTATTGCATTTTCATACAAGGAAAATGGGAAAATGATTTGTAGGTAGAGAATTTGAAATGAAGAAATCAATGTGTGGAATTTAAGTTCTCACAGAAAATGAATAGAATAGAAGAGAAATATTGTTGATTAACAATGCATATTTTTTTATAGCCTAAATAATCTCTAAAAAGATTAGATAAACCGTCGGTTTCTTTGATGTAATAGTTTGATAATTTAGAATTACATTTAATAGATTTTAATAAGTTAAATAGTGGAAGGTAAGAAATTACCATGACAAAAAAGGTTCACATAAAACGATGGAATTGATTGTAAAGATAATAGGACTAAATGGACTTGGGATGAAGAAAAATAAATAATTTCTATTGGATTCACTTCTTGGTATGAGACTGTTGGGCTGGGTGAGATGCAGCTTTTACTGGAAACAAATTCTCATAAATAACTATGTAGTTAAAATTTTGCATAATGAATTTAAAAATTAAGAAAAACTAAAATAAGAATACAAAAGAAGTGAGTACATAAAACCACTCAAACTATGACTATCATTGTACACGATAAGTCCATTCATTATCAGCTCAGAGAACTTTCAACAGATTAGGCAGACCGACTGATTGCATTGAATTCCGTTTTGCGTGTGAATGGTTGACGTGATGAATATTATTTCATAGTCTCCCAAGTTTGGAAATGGTATCAACAGCAATTGATCATTACTTTTCGTGGGCTCACCCTCTGATTTATTCGATCCAGAAAAGATAATGCAAATGTCAATGTAATGGTGATTTACCAGGTAGTCATTCGAGACACGATAATGCGAATGTCAATGTAACGACACAGTAAAAAAAAATCCATTGAGAAGAAAACATAGACATATTTATTCAACTTATTTGCCAACAGCGACACACTTCAAGCCCTAAAACTCGATCCAGCATGATCGATATAAATGATGATGGAAACCATTGGATGCAATTGCAAAAGCATTATTCTAAAAGCAACTTTATAATGATGATCCTGCAACGCAAGGAGAGTAAACACAATGACGATCATTAAACGCTATTGAATGAAACAGCATAAAAATCCGACGAGATCAATGGAATATAATGAGCATGATTAAACTCTTTTAAAACAGCGTAAAAAACCCGACGAGATCAATGGAACAGATGGAGTAGACAAGCGTACCTTTATCAGTAAGGAGGATGATGAGGAGGAGGCACCGTGTAGTGTGGGGGTGATTTGTAGATGGGAGGAGACTCATGAAATGGAGCAGGTGGGGATTTGTGATCCGGCGGAGGGAATACTCTAGGCTTGGGAGGGGATTTGTAAACCGGCGGAGGGAATACTGTATGCTTGGGAGGAGGATATTCAATGGGCTTTGGGAGAGATCTGTGAACAGGGGGAGGATATTAGATGTGCTTGGGTGGAGGTTTATGTACAAAATGATCGTGATGATATTTGTGCTCCCGACGATGATGCTCGTGCTCCTGATGAGATTTGTGTTCAGGAGGAGGATATTTGTGCACCGGAGGAGGAGAGTAAGTAGCGCCACAGTTATATGCCTGGAGGCATATGACTGCGAAGAAGGCGAGCAGCAGAAAGGAATGAGTCCCTGCCATGCAGTTATATGCCTGGAGGCATATGACTGCGAAGAAGGCGAGCAGCAGAAACGAATGAGTTCCTGCCATGTTCGACAACATGAAAATGGATACACAGTGATGGAGTGCAATTGGAAGTGGATCGAGATGGTTTATATAGATAGATTCCAGGAGCAATTCAAAGTTTTCAAATCGAGTTTACGGAACAGGCTTTTGTGGTGCAGAGAGGTTCTGTACTTATAAGATCCGGGACAGGCTTTTGTGCTGCAGAGAGTTTCTATTCTGGGTAGCTGGAATCGACCCAATACGCCGTTGCCCGCACATGCATGCTACATCGATCTTCGGAAAGTATAAAATAATGTTTTTCTATCACTTTAACCACTTCTCTATCACAAAACAGACAGTGTGTATCAACAAAAATCATACTAGCATTATCACAAAACAAACGGACAGTGTGTATCAACAAAAATCATACTAGCACAGCCGCAAATTCGTGGCTGGTTAAAAGGTTTCGGCTGATAAAATTCCCAACGCAAATAAAATCCTAATTTGACACAAGGCTCATGAAAATCCTCGGTTCAGTAGACTATCAACCCGGAACGAACGACGGAATTCACATTACTCTAGCCATCCTTAATTAAACCTTAACAGCCTTTGCGATGGAACGCCTTGCTTCAAATTCGATAAACGCATAAGCATTGGCTCCCTGTTCCAAATATTTCCAGCACGAGAGCAGCGACTTTATAAGCTTTAATATATTATTCCCCGCAGCAAATTTATTGCTTGAAACTTAAAAACGAGAACAACAAACAACTCTCGAGTACTGTTTATTATAGATGTAAAAAGAAAACAACCAGCATCTCTCGACTACAGTTTCCCATATATGTCAAAATAACAGTAAAATAAAAACAAAGAAATAAAGAAAAGGAAGAGAAGAACACCTCGGTGACAACTCGAATTTTGCCCCGCGGAATCCCTGGTTCAGGATAGATTTACAGCAGCCCATGGTTCCACCTCCTGCACTGCTCTGCGATGTAATGGGTTGCGCGGAGCTTTAAATTCAAATCCGATACTTTCAGTGAATCGATAGAGGCTTTTGTTATGGTCGCGGGATTCTGCTAATTGTTATGGATTTCTCTGCTTTTATTTCTATCAAGAGCTATGCGGGGCTGACCTCAAGATCAAATGCTTAGAATATTTTGATGCATCATATAGAAATTAAAGCCCGCGAACCAAATCGATCAACAGAATGTCACGAGGGCAACGCATTAAGCAAGGCGTTCGGTCGCAAAGGTTGTTAAGATTTACAAAGGGAGAATACGAACCAAATCGATCAACAGAATGTCATGAGGGCAACGCATTAAGCAAGGCGTTCTGTCGCAAAGACTGTTAAGGTTTACAAACTGAGAATATGAAAGGGTTGCAATTATGGCTCTCTTGTAGGTGTATGGTAGATATGGTAAACGTGCCAGAAATGTAAACGTAAAAAAAAAAAGTTAACATTGAAGTAAATTTATAATTTCAAGTAAGTTTGCTAATCATTTAAACGTGACAATTATATGGTGTTACAATAATTTTTTAATGTGATTAGGTAAATGATAAAAAGTAAACATGTTAACTTATGCATTAAAAAATACAAGGAAGTTATGAAGAGTAAATCACATTCATTGATTTGGGAGGACGACTAAAAATATGCCAACATCTTCAATTATTAGCCATTAGATTAGAATTTTAAATTAAAAAGTGATTAATTGTGCCCATTGCCAATAGGTATACGCCTTTGGGCGTAATTATCAATAATACATTCTCGCTCTTCTAATAGCTCTAGAATTATCAATAATGCATTCCTATATAGCTGTAGGCTCTCAACCCATTTATGTAAGGGCTTTAGAGTTTTATCGTGTACTTGCTATGAATTGGAACGAATTTGAGTTTTCCTATAGCAGATTTATTTAACGTAGTAGTGTAGAAGGGCAACTCTGTAGTTCTCTCATCCAAAATGGAAACGATAGGAATAGGAAGGATTTATCGCCATCTTTAATGGTAGCACATCATTTTTGTTGGAGTACAAAGTCATAAGGAGTGGTTTATTCATACATCGACAAGATTATGTTTTAACATGTCTCTCGAGGGGTTGATGGCACTCGATGGACTAGAAAATGTTGGTACATTCACAATCTCCTCAAAATTTGATTCGATCTGCAATATGGAGAAACCAAATGTGGTCTTCCTGCTACCAAGATCTCGAGAGAGGATGCTATGACAATGAGAGTTGTAATGATAGCCAGAAAAGCAAGCCTCCTTGTCTTACGCTTTCCTTGCATTGAAAAGCAAGCTTGTATATGCATGGGTTTTCAAAAGATCAATACATACCTACAAGGCCTCGTTCTAAATACTAAGTACGATATCGTGGAGGTGATATATGTCACAAGAGATGTGCCTCCTATTTTCCTTCAAATTAGGTTTTAAATACTAAGTACGATATCCTGGAGGTGATATATGTCACAAGAGATGTGCCTCCTATTTTCCTGCAAATTAGGTGATGGGAAATGTATGTCTCTGCTCAATCTGATATTTAGTCCAGGTGAAGCCCTTCAGTGCATATAAAAAACAGTTTGATCTAGGAACCATTAGACGCTGAGAGTTTTGGTTGCAATCGCATACAAAGTAGTTTCCAGTTCTGGTGTTGTGTGAGCATTTCTATGTGATATGTGTGGTTGCAGGGTTATATCTTCGAACCTGCAACTTACAGATATAGAGGGGCAGCTCTATTCGAACCTGCATGAGAGTGGAGGGTATACGATCAAACCCTAACATCCTCCGTCTCCTTGCAACGATCCATTGGCAAAAGAACAGGGGACTGGACCAGAAATAGCGGAGGAAACAGAGCAGTCCACAGCACACTAGAAAGAGAGGAAATAGAAGAGTCCACAGCACACCGGCGGGACTAGAAAGAGAGGAAATAGAAGAGTCCACAGCACACCGGCGGGAGAATTTGAACGTGATATGCGGGGGAAAAACGTAGAGAATTTGAAAGGAAATGGGTGGCGGTGCACTAAATGGCGTCAACTACTCCCTTCATCCAAACAGAGATGGACGGTGCCGCGGTGGATTGGAGCAAACGGAAACACGAGGACTAACGGAGTTCGAAGACGAGGCCAAGAAATGGAGGAACATCAAATGGTCATAGACGGGTGGCTGGAGATGGGAAAATTGAGGTTGGTCGGAAAGCCAAAAGTTCGAACGTTTAGCTTTCTCCGTATCTAATAGTGCACCACAGGAACTATACACAATAAGCATTTATACTCTTATGCTCTTCTTTGTTTGATTGCAGTATATAATAATTGAATGAACTAGATTACGTGTAACGGTGATTCACGAGTACCTTAAATAATTGAATGAACTAGATTACGTGTAACGGTGATTCACGAGTACCTTATAGCCTGAAGTATGTAGCGCAGATGTTCCGAACAATAATTTATACATCACATATCATTCAACACTTCATCAAGCGATGGATCTGAATTCTCCACAAGCAATTCATTCACTCCTACAACCAAAATTTAGCATTATGTACGGATCTATTGAAACCAATAATGAAATGAAAATTGATAATGTGATTTTCTTACCATTTTCTGTTATAAAGATAGGCGGATTGTTATACCATTGTTTTATATATATCAACAAATCCCTTATTCCTGGCGCATACACATAAATCCAAGAGGGTGCCTGTGCAAATTTTATAGATAAAGATAAGCATCTATGATTTTAACCTTTCAATTAAACTCCATAAGTTGGGCTCAATTTTAGGCTTGAATACCAATATTTATCTAGAAATTTTGTTCTTAATATTTAGCATCCCTTGAGTCCTATGGGCACCCCATTACGCTCTGTTGTAGAAAGCATTCATTGATTTGGGAGGACGACTAAAAATATGCCAACATCTTCAATTGTTAGCCATTAGATTAAAAGGTGATTAATTGTGCCCATCTCCAATAGGTATATGTCTTTCCGCCTAAAATGAAATGAATTCCAATCAAATTTAGGTTGCGATTATTGAGAAGAGAAGGGACTCCCTTGTGCAAATGAAATCTAGTTGAGAAACGATGTGATAAACCCATGGAGCTCCAAACTCCATGATCGGTGGCAACTTCTGTTGTGCAAGAGGAGATAAGAGAGTAATCTTCTTGTATGATCATAAACTTGGAACCCTACTAAGTCAGTTTCCCTAGTAATATTACTTGCAGTAAGGCCTAAGATTGGGAGGAAAGGAGACCTCTCTTAGTTAGTCAGGTTTGGAAATTTCCTTACTAATAAGTGTTTAACTGCATTGGAACTATTTATCTCTCATATATATGTATGCATGTGTAAATGTTTGTTCATCTATGAAGAAACTATTAGGATGTACGTTAATGCACTGTAATCATAAAAATGATTGAAGTATGGACTATGTTTTCTTTACCTGTTTCCTTTAATTTTCAATAACTTGTAATGACCTTAGAACATATTCAAATTTCTTTGAAAATCAAGAATAAAGTCCTATAGAAATCGAGAAATGGCTAAGTTCTCGAAGTGGAATGTTATTTTTTTTCTAAAATCCTTTGTAAACCCAATAAGAGATCGTAACCATGGTCGATCAAAATATCTCAACCCTTCTTTGGCGAAGGCATGTAGTCATGAACGACCGAGTTCCAGAGTGGTGTAAAGTCCAACGACATTGATAGTGGGAAAGAGTACAAAAATTGTTGATCCGAAGGGATCTAAACCATTTATCGCGGTGGGTTGTTTGGAGTGGAACCTTCAGAGGGAACCCTCAAGTGTTGTTGAAAAATCTCTGAAGGAGAGACTCTGAGACAAAATGTGGGTCATAGATATGATTACAAGATAGAGGATAGATCTGAGCCATTGATCTCAGTGGGTTGGTCGAAATGGTCTCGGACGAGCAGGTAGGAGCAGTGTGATGAGAATGTTTCGAAAGGAGATCTAGGTCATTGGTTTGATGTGATTGAAGAAACCCTCAAAGAATATTGGAGTCGTTTATCTTCTATGTACAAGATGCAAGAGGAGGAACGTAGATGGTGCCACTATCACATCATGTGGCGGGTAGTGGTAGGGTCACGTGTCATGATAGGTGGTAGGTCGTGGTAGTGTCACGTGTTCAAATATAGATAGAGAGGGTAGAAGAACCCTAGACCATCGAGTGAATCTTAACCGTCTATCGAGGAGATCGTAAGTGCATCAATGTTGTCCATCGAAGACGGTTAGTCGAAGTATCTTGACAGATGAGAATGAATACACCCGAAATGGAGGACTCTGAGCACTAATTCCATACCATTGTATCTGTCAGAGTTCGTCCTCAGGAAACCCAAGCCATAGATATCAGACACATCGTCATTGGAGGTAGAAGGTGGGTGAACCGAGAGGAGGCCCAAATGTCGATGACACAATAAATCGGCGATGCGACAAGAACTGTCGATCTGTCGAGTGGTAAGAGGAATATCAATGTTCGATCTTCCGCGAGACTTTTCAACACAATGAAGGAGTATGATGAAATCATGATGGATGTGGCATGCTAGGAAGGAAGCCATAACATCCTTAGGACGAGAGGTGTCATCTTTCAATTCGATGGAGAGGGTTTGGAAAGGAGAGATGATGATAGGCGTTGACCTTATCAAAGATTTGACGAAGTGATTTGGACCATTGGATCGAGATGCGTCATCATCGAAAATGTGGGAGGTTAGCATGGTCATGCTTGACTACGGAAATTCGACGATGACGGATAAATCACCAACAATTATGGGAGTCAGTGCTAACGACGACAACCGTTGATTGACTGAGTGATGAGATGAAATATCCATTGTAGATCTCGCAGGTCACATCCACACACTGTGTAAACCATTGGGATCTCGTATTTAACTTCCATTCCAAAATACATCGTCGATGTGCTCGGAACCATCAAGATCAAGGGATGTGAGACGTAGGATCTGGAGACATTGCACCTTTGTGTATCATCATCGGAAGTCTTGGGATATTTAAAGTAAACCACGTAATAAGAAATACCGACGATGATGAAAATGGGCCAAGGGATCGGGATTTTGGAATGATTAAATAGGTGGAAGTTGCCACATTAGCTGGCTTGACTGACGAGTTGCCATGTGGGAGTGAGATGGATTTTGACCATGAAAGCCTGAGAAAATTTCGGAGGCCATAATTTGATCATGATATTGAAATTAAGCATGGTTATGGTCATTCAAAAGCTCTTGACGAGAAGAATATGCTAGTACACTCATGGAGAGGTTTTGAAATAGTGAGGGAAAGTGATCATTTTAATGCCCCATCCCCTAAAAGGGCACTTAGGGATTTGGGTGTGTTACATAGTGGTATCAGAACAAAGTTTAAACTCTAGTCTTGAATGGGTGACCAAGACTGCTTAAGACTATTTAAAAAAAAAAGGATTTTGTGTTATCTCGAATGCATGTTTTTAAAAATACTAACATAAAATGTTAATGATGATTGTTGTTTCAACATGTACGATGAATTGAAAAAATTCAGAGAGGTGAATGGTGCAGCACAGTATGAATGACACCTCGCACCTCAGAGACAAAGAGTCACATGGACGAAGGGATAAAGAAACCCCTCCAGATTTGATGGCCAGATTTGATGAGAGCCCATGCTTAACCAACGTAGTTGAATGAAATTCTACTAGAGATTTTGTTTGAAATTAAAAAAAAATTGTTGCAAGGCCCTAGCAATGCATAATTATAACAGTCAGAGAGGTTGAGAAAGGAGTTCCTTTTGGAAGAACTCCTTTCCCTTCATATGCTAAAAATAATGGACTATCTCACAATGGTGTGGAAAGGAGTTCTTCCAAAAGGAATCATCGAGGTACCAAGAAAGGAGAATTGAGTGGATGTGTTTCCATGACGTCCTCTAGCTCAAAGACTATTTCAGTAGGACAGTCTAGTAGTGGCACATAATCCAACATTTCTAAGAAGAGAAACATAAATAATTCTCATATTTTTATGACTAAATAATTCAAGAAGAATAATTTGCCTACATTTGATGGAGAGATAAAGAAAGGCGAAGAATTTGAAGCATGTATATTTGGTTTGGAAAAGTAATTTAGAGGACATAATTATTATGACAATACCAAGGCGAGAATTGAAGTATTTTCCATGAATGAAGGGGTTTCCATTTGGTGGGAAGACCTCAAGGAAATCAAAAGGATAAAAGAAAGGAAATTAACCTCGAAAGAATTTGAAAAATACTTTTGTAAATCCTACCCATTTGAAAAGTATTATGATGACAAGATAAACGAATTCCATGAGCTTAAGTTGGGAAAACTTACCTTCGATGCTTATGAAAAACTATTTATAGAGTTGTTGAGATATGTTTCCTACCTTAAGGATGAGAAGGAGAGAATCCAACATTCTCTCAATGGGTTACCACAGTCCTACCAAGATCAAATTGAGTTTGATAAACCCAATACATTGGAGGACACCATTCAAAAGGACAAATGTCGTTACGAATAGTATAAGAATAAGCATGGGTCTTCCAAAGATTATAAAGGGAAGGACAAGAGTGGATTCTATAAGAAAGTGTGCATCAACAAAATTTTCCCTCTCAAAGTAGGGATAAACCAACATAGCACACAAGGGAAAGAATAAAGGAGCCCAAGAAAGGACCCTTGAAATGCTAGGGATATGGAGAGCCACATATATTAAGGGATTGTCCCCACAACCAACATGTCAATCAAAGAGTGTACAATGTACAGGAGTTAGATACAGTGAACAAGGTAGCTAGGAGTGTGATGATAATCTATGCAACAACAAAAAATCACCAAGAAGACCACCAAGCCTTTGTGGTGGAATTTGAAGTTCTTATTATTGAATTACCAATATCTATTTTAATTGACCCATGATATAATATTATTTATATCTCAACTCGATTGGTTGAGGCATGTTCATTACAGATAAAGAAGCACACCAAAGCATTGTTAGTTCAATTAGCAATTAGAAAAAGGAGGAAAATGACAAGGGTAGTTAAAGCTTGTCCAATTGGGATGGATGGATTCAATACCCAAGCGATTCTGAATCTTCCAACCCTTGGTTCATATGAATTTTTGTTGGGCATAGATTGGTTAGATTCCCATAAGGAAAATCTAAATTGTTATGAGAAAATATTTCAATGTGAAGATGAGAAAGACAATATTAGAATTTTGCAAGGCATTCGAAAGCGAGTCTCTATAAGAAAAATATCAACATTCTAGCTTAAGAAGTTTAGCAGAAAGGGGTGTCCCTTGTATTCTATACAATTATTAAACTCGGTGGAACGAAAGGAGTTGAAGGCTCAAGATCACCTACTTCTATGGGAGTTCAAAGATGTGTTTCCTGAGGAGGTCCCTAGATTACCTCTAAAAAGAGATCTTGATTTTTCAATCGATCTCGTTACTAGCACAGTCCCAACATCGAGAGTTCCTTACAGGATAAGCGCACCAGAGTTGGTGGAACTAAAAATGCAGTTGAAAGAAATGTTGGAAAAGGGTTACATCAGGCCAAGTGTGTCTCCATGGGGAGAAACATGCCTATTTGTAAAGAATAAATATGGTATCCTGAGGCTATGCATTGATTATAGGAAACTAAGCATGATGATCATCAAGAGAAAATACCCTTTTCCTAGAATAGACAATCTTTTTTATCAGCTAAAAGGGCCTACAATTTTCTTAAAGATAGATTTAAGGTTGGGATATCACCAAGTTAGGACTAAATATGAATACATCCACAAGAAAAACTTTAGAACAAGGTATGGGTAATATGAGTTTGTTGTGGTTCCATTTGGACTTACCAATGCAATAGCTACATTCATGTGTTTGATGAATAGGGTTGTGACATCCCCAAAAATAATTTCTTTTTAAGTTTGAGACTTCTTAGGAAAATTATTCCATTTTTGGTAAATTCAAAATTGGAATATTTTTCCCATTTTTGGGAATTCCAAATTCCGAATTTAATTAATTGTAATTAATGATTATGAATGTTGGGTAGAGACCTATTTTGACCCAACTAACTTCTTGACTATGACACATGTATGAAACAAAATATTTTATAAGTATTACTGGAAGACAAATGGAACAACCATGTTGAAAATCAGTTGACCATGACTCCATGAGTGGGGAACTTGTTGGAACTACCTCAGGGCTGATTATTACAAGTGGCAAATCAAGAATTTGGACATTGGCAGCCCCTGAAAATCAGGGATTTGGAAAGCTGCGAAAAAATTGAAGAGAGGGAAAAAGACCTAGGCAAAAAGGATTTTTTGGGATATATGGCATATGTGCGGAGGCAGGACGCTGCCTAGTATGTTGGGGGGAAAAAAACAATATCTATTTCTTGTTGTTACAAACACTACTGGCTGAGTGTGAGGTAAGGAGAGGACTGTTGAAACTGAAAATAATTTGCTAAGGGGAGTTCCAAGTTATCCCTCATTGATTCATGGTCAAGCTAGGGGGTGAACAAGACAAGTGATTTGGAGGCCCTGTTCTAAGGTTGGGAGGAACCTGGTTGTTCCCTTTGTTGTTCCTGTATTTATCCATATATGTTCCTCTACTTCCCTCTTGTTATATTTGTATTGTTGAAATGATTATACATGCTTTCAATTTCTAGGTGTATACCCTATTGTTCATATGTGAATATATGGAATTATAGAGTTGTTGTAGGGTACGTTTTGTGGAAATAATTTTGTTTGACTAAAGACTATATCTACAGGATTATAGCATGTCATCTGTTATAGGAAAATAACTATTATGATAATGAATGGACTGATAAAGCGATTGAGTATTTTATTTGTGGTAGGAATATAATGTATATATTAAATAACATTGTAAAGACACTATGTATTAGTCATGGAAAGGACAGAGTCATCTTGTATAAAGTAATAAATTAACCATGAAGTTACAAATACAAATTCTTGAAATTTCTACCATCATAAGATCATATGCTTATAAGGTATTCAAGTTCTGTTTCAACCTGTACATATTAAAAATCCAATTCAGGACGAAACTCTACTATGATAGGGATTCATGAATTATATATGTAGCTATATGAATACAGTTATGAATATATACATTTTATTCGACAATCAATACAGTATATGGCATAGAAATGGCAATGCACAATTATAAAGTTTTGCGCACATATTATGTAATTAATATGTAAATTTTCCTAACATTTATATAGAACCCACTGTACAATCAAAGTATAGGAAGAGTGGATATATGTATAGAAATCACTCTGGATGTAATCACAGAGTCACATATTTAATCTGTTACATAGATAGACTTAGAATTTTTAAATATCTATTTCTTAGATTCCAGTCAACACTGACTCAGGTAGGGAAACAAATAGTTTCAGGCAATCGCATGCTCGGAAGTGAGTTAAATGGTCCCAAAAAACCTTGAGTACAATTTGGAAGGGAAACAAACAGCCAGACTAAATTTTACTAGCCCAGGTTAAAATGTAAACAAAAGAATAAATATTTCCAGAAAGTAAAGTGATAGGAATGAGAACAACATGTAATATTCACAATATTAATTATTCCAGAATGAGGAAGAACATTTCCATTATACCAAGATAATCTATTTCGTATTTTCCATTCCAATAATGTTTCAATTAAGGACATAATAAAGTTTGACATTATCACTCGACAAGATATACAATTTAAGGTTGACTCTCTAACTCAGCCATGAAGGCAAGTAACAGAAGTAAAAACCTAGTATTAAAGAAAACAAATCTTCACCCACAGAGATGACTCTTTAATTTAAATCTTTACAGCCATTAGTCTCCTAGGACTCTCCTTGAAAGGGGCGAGATGGAACCTGAATACCTCTTATGTGGGTGGCAGAGATTGGCCTCCATAATTCTTGCGTGGCCAAAGCCCGTGCACAAGATTTCACAAATTACCATTAATAATTGTTCAATAGAGATAAGGAAAATAAAATAAATCGAGTAATAATAGGAAAGGATTTGCAGAGTCATACTTAACTTTTATTAGAGGGATCTAATATCCTTCACCATTGTGACGAGCTGAGTAACACGATAGACCGAAAGGGGAGGAGGCGCCCAAGACACCCCGATGGGTAACCTCGTAATCACAGGGTCCCATCATTAGTTATAAGAAGCGGATTAATAAATAAAAAAGACATTGCAGGAAAAGAATATACAGACTACCATTATAGTGAAGAACATGAGTTGCACAATGAGAATGGACCAAATATTTATTCTAATTGCAAGCATTGAAACTGAAAACACTAGGTCAAATAACACCAGTAAAAATCTATCTAAGACCGTCTAAGAAAAATGTATTTAAAAAAACAGAGACACATGGACATCACCGTGCCGAATTTTCAGACTCGTATGACCTTGTTATACACGTAGACTTTAAGAAAGTTGGCATTAAAGGATGACCCAATCTTTTAAAAAATACAATGTAGGATATAGAGCATATTTTTGTGGCTATGCTGAATGATATTTTGGAAAACATTCAAATAATAAATTACAGTCATAAGAATTCATCGAGTAGTTGGGAAATAGAGAACCCAAATAAAAACCCAATACCAGGTACTCAACCAGAATAGGAAAATGTTATTCAAATCTTGTGAATGATATTTTTTGTCATGAGCAATTATAGCATTTAGACACAGTTAGAATCCCTAACCTAAATGGACTTCTGGGCCATAGACCCGGTGAAGCACATTAGAGACTCACACAATGTAATAGCACAGAAAGAAATCAATGAATGTAGGAGATGGCTAACAAACGACTTACATATAGAACATTACCTGCATGAATATGTTGGGAGGGAACACAAAGAAAAAAACGCTGAAGACCTTGAGTATAATGTATAAAGTTAGAGGAGCCACTTACCAGTAACGAGAATAGTCAGGGGAGGAACTCCAAGTCGCCATTCTTCCCACGCCAAGAAAATGAAGAGAAACACAGAGCTAGTTTTCATAATAGTTTTCACAAAAATGACAAAGGAGTAACGACTGTAACCCTAAATCTCACATGATGAGTGTTGATGGTACAACGTGAGGTGCAGTCCATGTGATATAACTGACTTGGCGTGTTTGGGTTGGAAAGAGGTACAAGTATGGCCTCTTTTCTCACCTAACTCAATTAAAGGTCGAGTCAGAGGTTTAACTCTTGACTGTCATAAACCCTCCTGTTACATTTAATGAATTACTAAGTGAAGGGTGGTTTCCTTTAAATCCTACAAGTTGGAAACCTTAAATCCCTAACCACTACTAATCCAGTCTTAGCACCTATTCTGGTTAGATGTTGTTCCGATTTGGTAGAGATAATGAATTTGGTTACCATAGGTTGTGATTCTAACTAGAAAAACTGTTAGGCCATGTTGTGAATGAAATAAATTTAACCAACCAAATGTTTTACATAGAAAGCATGTCGATGACATTGGTCATACATAGAATATTCAAACAACTCATGTTTAAACCAACATATCGCTAAGGTGAATAACCCGACATCCAATACATTATGTATAAACCCTCTTACGTATGGTCTTGGAGTTTAGCCTTGCACGTAGATATGGAGGGTGTTTTAAGGAGAGGTTCAGACGCTAAGTCCTATGCCTATGTTTTTAATTTCAAGTTAATACCAAGTATAAACTTATAACCACATATAAATTCTAGCAGGAATTAAACAAAAATTGAAAGGAAAAATGCTAGATTGTGGGTCTCTCTTTTTAGAAAAGGAAGTTGGGTACACTGAGTGTCCGAGTTTAGCAATGGAATTAAAAGGTTATTATTTTATTATAAGCGTGTTTTTTTTACATAATTGAGGGTTAATGTCCCTTAGAAAAATAAAATTATGACGAAATTGAGGAACATTACATATGTTATCAGAGAAAAGGTTACAACACTTGGACCTTGAATAGGGCCAAATTAATTACTTAGCACATATTTTTATTTATGAAAAAAAAAATAACAAATCATTACTTTTACAAATATAAAACCCTTTTTTGTTTTTTGTTAATCATCGTAGCCGAGGATGATGCAGAAATCAGACTTGAGGGGAATCCTGAACAAAGACCTAAAGAAGATCCGAGATAGAATAGTGACAGAAGCTCACCCACTGAAGTTCTGGAAACGATGAGGAATCTCATTGTTGAGCTGCAAGTTTTTAAAGAAGACAATGAGAAACTGAAGAAATCACAGCAGGAACAACACAAAATAAATGAGCTCATGTTGCGTAGTATAGTGATAAAGAAAATCCCAAAGGATGGTCACCATGAGGAAGAGTTCAATAAAAGGTCCTCCAAGAATTCTGGTCCTGAAGAAGAAAAAGGGGACAGTTCATCTGAGGGTACACCTTCAGCTGAAGATAAAACAAAACCAGACAAAAAGAGGAAACAAGTAGATCACCTTGCGGGAGAATTTAATAAAATCAAACCCGTTACCTTTGATGGGGAATCCAGAACACGGGAGGAAGTTGAGGCATGGTTATTACACATCAAGAAGTATTTCCAGATCTACAACTATTCCAGCAATATGAAGGTCACATCAAGAAGTATTTCCAGATCTACAACTATTCCAGCAATATGAAGGTCAGAATGACAATCTATGACCTGAAAGGAAAGGTCAACATTTGGTGGTAAGATCTGAAATTGGCCAAGGTCCTAAAAGAGAAACGTATGGAATGGGTAGACTTTAAGAAATATTTCAAGAAACAATACCTATATGAAAGTTACCATGAAAGAAAAACCAAAGAATTTTATGAGCTACGACTTGGCCAAATGGCTATGGAGGATCTGATAAACAAATTCCTGGAATTACTAAGGTTCATACTATATATCCGGGAGAACAAATTAAAACTCCAGTGGTTCCTAAGTTTTTTACCATAGTATTACAATGACATAATTGAGTTTGATAGCCCCAAGTCCTTGAGTGAAGTATTCAAGAAAGCTCGAATGTGTTACAACCAATAAAAACAATGAACAAAATTTCCCAAGGCTCAGAAGGATAAGAAGCAAGACCAAATGAACCAACGGAAAAAGGGATACCATCCATCTCCTTATCGGAATGGAGAAAAAATCCTTCAAAGAAAATATTTTGACTCCAGCAATCCATATGCACAAGACAACGGTAAACCAGTAAATCTAGGAACAAAGAAGTTTTGGGGAGAACCTCATCTAAGGAGGAACTGTCCACGTTTAAATTCAACAACTAGAAATGTTGCTCACAACTTGCAGGAAGCCTAGAGGGTGGGAGATGTCGGCAGAAGCTTGCATCGGATAAATGCAGTCATGGATGGTTGACAAGCTAACCACTAGTCCTCTGTGGTGGAAGTGGAAGGTAAAATCAATAACACTCGAATTTCTGTTTTAATTGATCCTGGAGATACGTTAAGTTACATCACTCCTGGCATAGTAGAGTCAAATAAACTTAAGAAAATGAGACATGCAAAATCATGGCTGGTGCAACTAGTAACAATAACTAAAAGGAAAGTTGTTGACTTTATTTCTGATTATGAGTTCAGTTTAGGTGGTCAAAGCATAAATACAAATTTGAACATTCTACCACTAGGATCTTATGATGTAATTATCAGAATAGATTGGTTAACATTCTACCACTAGGATCTTATGATGTAATTATCAGAATAGATTGGTTAAAAAGGCATAAAGAAGTGCTAGATTGTTATGAAAAGACACTTAAGTATAAAGATGAAAATGACACCACCAGGACAGTCCAAGGTATAAAAAAACTAGTATCAGTTAGACAAGTTTCAACAATGAAATTCAAGAAATGTATGAGAAAGGGTTGTCAAGTTTACTCCATCCAAGTAACAAACCTATTAGAAAAAGAAGATAAACCCAACTTGGAAGACTTTGTTGTTTTACGTGATTTCAGAGACGTATTTGTTGATGAAATACCTGAATCAACCCCCAGAAGGGAGATAGACTTTTCTATCGACCTGCTACATGGTTCATCCCCTATATCTAAAGCACTTTACCTAATGAGTTTGTCTTAATTGACAGAACTAAAAATTCAACTATAGGAATTATCAGACAAAGAGTATATTAGACCAAGTGTTTCCCCATGGGGAGCACCAGTCCTCTTTGTGAAAAAGAAATATGGAACTCTGATATTACACATCAATTACAGACAATTAAACAAGATGACTATTAGGAATAAGTACCCCTTACCTAGGATAAATGATTTGTTTGATCAAGTAGGTGGGGCAAAGATTTTCTCAAAATTTGACTTATGATCTGGTTATCACCAAGTTAGAATAAAAGATGAAGACATAAGTAAAAAAAAAATTCGAACACGATATGGACATCACGAATTTGTGGTTATAGCTTTTAGACTCACTAACGCACCAGCCACATTCATGTATTTAATGAATAGTATTTTTAGTGTACTTGGACAAATTCGTACTAGTATTTATTGACGATATTATGGTATATTCTAAAAAGGAAGAAGAACATGAAGAACACTTAAGAATAGTTGGAAAAATTTAAGGAAGCACAAACTGTATGCTAAATTTGATAAGTGTGATTTTTATCAGAAGAAAAAACAGTACATAGGACATGTAATATCTGCAAAAGGCATTGTAGTCGATCCTGAGAAAATAAGGGCCATCATGGAATGGCCGATATCGAAGGATGTAGTGGATATCCAGTCATTCATGGTAATCACCCGATATTATCGCAGATTTATAGATGGGTTTTCCAAAATTTCTACCCTATCACATCATTACAAAAGAAAGGGACCAAGTTTAACTGGTCACGATTTACAATCTGGTTATCATCAAGTTAGGATAAAATATGAGGACATAAGAAAAACAACTTTTGGAACAAGATATGGACACTACAAATTTGTAGCCATACCTTTCGGACTCACTAACGCACCAACCACGTTTATGTGTCTAATGAATAGTATTTTCATCCAGTACTTGGACAAGTTCGTACTGGTATTTATCGACAATATACTGGTCTATTCTAAAACAGAAGAAGAACATGAAGAACACTTAAGAATAGTTCTGCAAACTTTGAGGAAATACAAGATATACGCCAAATTTGATAAGTGTGATTTTTATGAAAAGAAAATACAATGCCTAAGACATGTAATTTATGCAGAAGGAATTACAGTCGACCCTGAGAAAATAAAGGCCATCATGGAATGGCTGGTACCTGAGGATGTAGAGGATATCTGGTCATTCATGGGAATCACTGGATTTTATCATAGATTTATATAAGGGTTTTCCAAAATAGCCTACCCTATCACATCATTACAAAAGAAAGGGACCAAGTTTAACTGGTCACAGAAGTGTCAAGACAATTTTAATAAGTTAAAGGAATTGTTAACAACCGCACCCATTTTAAAGGTAGCAGACCCAGATAAAGACTTTACCGTCTGGGTTGATGCGATTAAAGAAGGACTAGGTGGTGTCCTAACTCAAGAAGGACACGTTATTTTTTATGATTCTCGGAAAATAAAGGAACACGAGCGAAACTATGTCACTCATGACTTAGAATTGGAAGCGATAATACACGTCTTAAAAATGTGTTGAAACTACATAATGGGCATAAGATTTCTATTATTGAACAATAATAGTGTTGTGAAATATTTGTTCAATCAACCAAACCTTATTGTAAGGAAAGAAATATGGCTATCCTTCTTGAGCGAATTTGATTTTATGTAAGACATATCAAGGGTAAGGAAAATAAAGTAGCTGATGCTTTGAGTAGAAGAGCTCATGGGTTGTTTGAAATAAACATTAGCAGGGTAGAAATCGATCTTGAAGAGAGGATAAAGATTGCAGGTAATAATGACGAAAATTATACTAAGACAGTGGAAAAATTACAAAACACGACAGAAAATAAAGACAAAATAGACCTGAGTTTTGACAAGAATGGTTTACTACAGTTTAAAAACAGGATATACATACCAGATTCGATAGAGTTAAAGTTAACAGTTTTGGATGAAGTGCATAATAAACCATATTCTGGTCATACAGGATACCAGAAAACGATAACAACACTTAGAAAATTATTTTATTGTCCTAATATGAAGGGCGGAACAGTAGAATACTTAGCTAAATGTCAAGATTGTTAGCAGGTAAAAGTTGAACACTAGAATCCAACCGACCTATTACAACCCTTACCGGTACCAAAATGGAAATGGGAGACTATATCTGATGCAGGAGCATCGCTCCAAGCTAGCTACGTGTCGGCCAGCTAGCCAACATATCAAGCGTGTTCAATGGAGAGGAGAGGCGCAAACCTCTCACTTTCAAATTTTAAATTTTAAAATTGTATTAAATGATTGTAAGGCTGGTAGAGCCAAAAGCCATGCATGTATGCAGGCTTTCGATAAAGGGTGCCTTAATTGGTTGTAAGGCTGAGATCTAGATCCGATTCAGACTAGACAACCATTCAATGTAATTGAATGTAAATTAATGAGAGTTGGTGCCAGGAGGGTGCACCAAAGAAATTCTTAGACTCAGCAGAAAGCCTCTAGGTTGTTGAACACCTTGAAGGAGAGACTGTACAGAGGAAGGAATAGGGATGACAGAACTATTGAAGGTTATGTAGAGATCTGTCAGGAGGGCATTGAGTGAGTTCATAGAATGCACCAGGGAACTCTATTTTGAGTTCTAAGGAAAGGGAAGTGTCAAGGAGAAGACACTTACAGAGTTACTGAACACCCTGCAGCCTCAACAAGGAGTTCTTGAGCATAAGTTGCCAGAGGGTGCTTATATCCCTTCAAGGAGAGAAAGGGACAGAGGCACTTTGAGGTTAGAGTCACAGATAAGCTCAGGACAGATAGCACAGTTGTGTGCAGAGGCTCTGCAAGGTGTGCATCGAGCAGAAGAACACCAGGAGGGTGTTAAGCATTTCTTTGCAAGAAATACTTCGAATTGAGTTATCCAAAAAACTCAGCAGCACAAGGAGTGTGCGAATAAGAACTTGTCTGAAGTTATTAAGCTCAGAAGGAATAGCGCAAGGAGTGCGCTTGGAGTGAACTTGTCTCAAGTTCATAAGCTCAGGAGGAACAATGCCTTTGCGTACATAGCAATAGTTGAGAGGAGAAATAAGTCTAGGAACCCTTTGAGCTTTTGCAATTGACAAAGCTCAGGAGGGACAACATCCTTAGAATACAAGCGGGAGATGAGGATACAGGCTTCGCAGCAAAAGAAAAGGCCGAGGTCTTTGAAACTTTGGAAATCTTCCAAGGGAAAGGAAGAAGCGAAAGTTCAGGAGGGAGCATAGCTACCGTTGGATAAGGTAGAGGACGAGATCTAGACCATTGAATCTACATCTAGGCAACAGGAGGAGAGCGCATAGGAGAAAGAGATCTGGGCTGTCAGATATTGGTGCACGGACCGATAGCTATCGGATTCAGGAGAAGGTGCACGAGGTTTAACCCTCGTATATGAAAAGGTGAGGACACACGAAATCTCGAAAGATGAGTCATGTATAGCTCCTCATGTTTCTTCAACTTCCTTGACGCATAAGCTATCACTCCTCCATCCTGCATTAGCACGCCCCCCAGTTGGATCGTAGCTGTTGGTCCAAGAGGGACATGGACCGTTGATCTCTTAGCAGATATATTTCGGCATTTCGACATTTCATTTACCAGGAGATACAAATGCCAAGAGTCAGGATTCTTGACCCATCAAATCCATAAAGAATGTAAGCCATCGGATTAAGGGAGGCTCACAGCCATTGATCTCACTTTGAAGTGGAATTTCGGCATTTTGGGGTTTGGTATTTCAACATTCTGGGACCCGGGAGTTCAAAGGGTCAAGAACTGTTGCAGCCGACATCGTGAAATCCTGAAACGCGAAAACTTGAAAGCATTCAGAGGAATAGCATCAGGTCACGGGACAGGGTCACATGGACAAGATCCAAGCAGGGAGCTTGTCACTTGCCATCCCTTTCGGGGTTCGTCATTTCGGAGTTTTGGGGTTCGACATTTCAGAAATCTCAAGGGAAAGGAGCCAAGGCACTTTGAGTTGAAGACCCCAAAGTCATGAAATGCAGCATATCTTTAGAGTGGGGCTGCGGTCACATATTTCGGCATTTAATGCTTCGGCATTTAATGCTTCGACACTTCTGAATGAAAAGGAGTCGGGGATCTTGGTGTTGAAACCCCCGAAGTCGCGAAACCTGAAATCCCTTACCCCCGAAGTCGCGAAACCTGAAATCCCTTTTCAGAAAAGGTCATGGTCATATCTGGTTTCCATGTGGAGGTGAAGACTCATGCCTGGTGCATTTCTTGTGGTGGTGGACTTTTCATGAAGGACCTGTGGATTGAATTCGTGGGGTTACAGTGAGGGCCCGAAAGAACTAATTCAATTTTGCAGATTTGAAGGAGATTTATCCTGTGCGGATTCTCGGCCCAAGGGTCGAGGGGTCTGCGTCAATATCATTGGACTTTATTATAGGTTTGCCTAAAAGTCAAAAAGATAATGATTCCATTATGGTGGTAATCGATAAACTTAGTAAGTCTGCACACTTTATTCCTAT
>CBVK0100854989.1:0-10776 GCA_900067695.1 Picea abies
GAGAGAGAGAGAGAGAGAGAGAGAGAGAGAGAGAGAGAGAGAGAACTCTGAATGTAATTACATAGTCACATCTTTAATCTGTTACATGGATAGACTCAGACTTTTTAAATATCTATTGCTTAGATTCTAGTCAACAATGAATCAGGCAGGGAAACAAATAGTTTCAGACAGTCACATGCTCAGAAGTGATTTAAATGGTCCTAGAAAACCTTGAGTACAGTTCGGAAGGGAAACAAATGACCATACTAAATTTTACAAGCCCAGGTTAAAATGTAAACAAAAGAATTAATATTTCCAGAAATTTAAGCCATAGGAATGGGAACAACATGCAATATTCACAATATTAATTATTCCATAATGATGAAGAACAATTCCATTATGCCAAGATAATATATTTCGTATTTTTCATTCCAATAATTTTTCGATTAAGGACATAATAAATTTTGACATAAACATTCGACCAGATATACAATTTAAGGTTTACTCTCTTACTCGACCGTGAAGGCAAGTAACATAAGTAAAAACCTAGTATTAAAGAAAACAAATCTTCACCCACATATATGACTCTTTAATTTAAATATTTACAACCATTAGTCACCTAGGACTCTCCTTGAAAGGGGAGATATGGAACCCGAATACCTCATATGCGGGTGGCAGCAGTTGGCCTCCATAATTCTCGCATGGTCGAAACTCCTGCACAAGATTGCACAAGTTACCATTAATAATTGTTCAATAGAGATAAGGAAAATAAAATAAAATGAGTAATAATAGGAAAGGATTTGTAGAGTCATACTTAACCTTAATTGGAGGGATCCGATATCCTTCGTTTCTGTGACAAGCTGAGTAACATCCCAGACCGAAAAGGAAGGAGGAGCCCAAGACACCCTGATGGGTACCCTCGCAATCATAGGGTCCCATCAATAGTGATAAGAACTGGATTAATAAATCAAAAATACATTGCAGGAAAAGAATATACAAACTACCATTACAGTGAAGAACATGAGTTGCATAACGAGAATGGACCAAATACTTATTCTAATTGCAAGCATTGAAATTGAAAACCTTGGTTCAAATAACACCAGCAAAAATATATCTAAGACCGTCTGAGAAAAATGTATTTAAAGAAACAGATACATAGGGTCATCATCGTGCTGAATTACTAGACTCGTATGACCTTGTTATATGCTCAAAATTTAAGAAAGATGGCATTAAAGGATGACCCAATCTTTTAAAAAATACAGTGCAGGATACAAAGCATATTTTTGTGGCTATGCCGAATGAGATTTCAGAAAACATTCAAATAAGAAATTACAGTCATAAGAATTCTTTGAGTAGTTGGGAAACAAAGAACCCGAATAAAAACCCAATACCAACTACTCAACCAGAATAGGAAAACGTTATTCGAATCTTTTCAATGAGATTCAGTGTCGCGAATAATTATAGCATGTAGACACAATGCAAATCCATAACCTAAATGAACTTCTGGGCCATAGTCTCAGTGAAGCACAATATAGACTCACACCATGTAATAGCACAAAAAAAAATCAACGAATGAAGGAGACGACTAACAAAAGGCTTTTAGACAGAACGTTACCTGCGTGAATATGTTGGGAGGGAACATAAAGAATAGAATGCTGAAGACCTTGAGTATAATGTATAAATTTAGATGAACCACTTACCAGTAACGATAACAGTTCAGGAAGGAACTCCAAGCCACCATTCTTCCCACGCAAAGAAAATGAAGAGAAACTCAGAGCGAGTTTTTGGAATAGTTTTCACAAAAATGACAAAGGAGTAACGACTGTATCCCTAAATCTCGCATGATGAGTGTTGATGGTACAATGAGCGATGCGGGTGATGTGATAGAACTGACTTGGTGCGTTTGGGTTGGATGGAGGTACAAGGATGGCCTCGTTTCTCACATACCTCCATTAAAGGCTGAGTCAGAGGTTTAACTCCCGACTGTCATAAAACCTCCTGTTACATTTAATGAATTACCAAGTGAAGGGTAGTTTCCTTGAAATCCTACGAGTTGGAAACCTTTAATCCCTAACGACTACCAATCCAGTCTTAGCACCTAGTCTAGTTAGACGTTTTTCCGATCTAGTAGAGCTAATGAATTTGTTTAGCATAGGTTGTGATTCTAACTAGAAAAACCATTAGGCCATGTTGTGATTGAAAGACATTTAACCAACAAAATGTTTTAAAGAGAAAGCATGTCGATAACTTTGGTCATACATAGAACTGTCAAACAACTCATGTTAAAACCAACATATCGCTAAGGTAAATGACCCAACATCCAATACATTATGTATAAAGCCTCTTACATATGGTCTTGGATTTTAGCCTTGCACGTAGATATGGAGGGTGTTTTAAGGAGAGGTTAGGACCCTAAGTCCTATGCCTATGTTTTTAATTTCAAGTTAATACAAAGTATAAACTTATAACCACATATAAATGATAGAAGGACTTAAACAAAAATTGAAAGGAAAAATGCTAGATTGTGGGTCTGTCTTTTTTAAACAAAAATTGAAAGGAAAAATGCTAGATTGTGGGTCTGTCTTTTTAGAAAAATAAATTGGGTACACTGAGTGTCAAAGTTTAGAAATGGAATTAAAATATTATTCTTTTATTGTAAGCTTGTTTGTTTTATAGAATTGAGGGTTAATATCCCTTTGAATTTAATTTTTTTTTTATGAAATTGAGGTACATTACAAGTGTGCTCAAAAAATATTTAGACAATTTTGACTTAGTATTCATTGGCAATATTTTGGTGTATTCCAAGGACCAATAGGAGCATGAAGAACACATAAGAATGGTGTTATAGGTGTTAAGAGAACATCAATTGCACACAAATTTCAACAAGTGTGATTTATTTAAAAAGGAAATGTAGTATCTAGGCCATGTAATATCAACTGAAGGAGCGGCAATAGATCCTACAAAGATCTAGGATATCATGGATTGGCCTAGCCCTAGAAATGTGACATACATGATATCCTTCATGGGATTTGACGGATATTACAGAAGGTTCCTCAAGGGATTCTCCAAGATCAGTAACTCTATTAATTCATTACAAAGGAAATGGAAGAAACTTCTCTGGTCACCAGAAAGCAAAGATAGCTTCCAAAAACTGAAGCAACTATTGATTGATGCCCCTGTTTTAAAGATTGTATACCCAAAAAAAGACTTCCTTTTTTTCATAGATGCTTTCAAACAAGGGATCCATGGATTTCTCAAGAAAGATGGTAAATTAGTTTGTTATAAATCATGTAAGATGAACGAAAATGAGAAGCAATGAGTTACCCACGACCTAGAACTTGCAACAATTGTGCATGCAATAAAGATGTGGAGACATTACTTACTCGTGTAGATATTTAACCTCATGACCGACCATTGCAGTCTAAAGTATTTATTTCACCAACCAAGATTGAATGATAGACATAACAAGTGGATGACATTGATCAATTAGTTTGACTTTGAAATCAAACACATACAAGAAAAAGAGAACAAAGTGGTCGACACACTCAACCGAAGCATTCAGAAAATACACTTAGCAACAAAACGTGTAGGATATTCCGATGTTCATAAGAGGATTAATACCCTCTTGTTGGAAGATAGGTTCTTCAATCAAGTGAACGAAAGTTTGCAACAAGAACCTAGGGAAAATAGGTATGAACGATATTAGTTAAGGGATGATAATATACTATTGTACAACATCTAAGGATGTATTTGCCTAATTCAACAAAATTTAAGAACTTGATTATGGAAAATTTCCATAAAATACCATACGTGGGTCACCCTAGTTACTAGAAAATGGTGACAACAGTTGGACATCTGCAATATTGTCCTGAAATGAACGAAGACATTGCTCATTACATTTATAAGTGTTTTGAGTGTCAATAGAAAAATGTCGACCATCGACACTATGATGGACTATTGCATCATATACAGATACAAGAATGGAAATGGGAAGTGATTTCCATGGATATTATCACCAGTTTACTAATGAAAATTAAACAACATTATGCAATCATGGTTATAGTAGACAAGTTGAGAAAGGAAACTCATTTTATCCCCATAAAAACTACTTATAAACCCATATACATGGCATGTGTTTTGATGAAAGAGACATTCATATTGCATGGTTTTTTTAAAACCATCATCTCGGACAAAGATGCCAAGTTCAATTTGAATTTCTGGAGAAGCTTGTTTGTTGGTTTAGTAACACAATTGGCATTTAGCATGACCCGCCATCCTCAAACAAATGGTTAGACCAAAAGGGTAAAAAGAGTGTTAGAATATATGTTATTGATGCATGTTATGAATTGGGCCAAGCATTGGGAATACTATCTACCTTTGGTAGAATTATAACACAACCATGGTTATCAAGAATCATTTTAGATGAACCTGTTTGAGGTTTTGTATGGAAAGAAGTGTAGAGTTGCAATTAGTTGGGAAAATCTAGTGGACCAAATCACACTTCGAGCTGAATTCCTAAAAGAAATGGAATAGGCCATAGTTAAGATAAGGAAGAACCTGAAGGTTTCTCAGGATAGAAACAAGAGCTATGTTTATAGCAAGATAATCCCTAGAGAATTCAAAGTGGGAGACCACATGTATCTGTGGGTGAAACCAAAGAGAATCTCCTTGAAAATGGGGATGTGTGCTAAGTTGGCTCCCTGGTATTGTGGACCATTTGAAATCCTAGAGGGAATAGGACCAATATCATACAAACATTTTTTACCACCTACTATTAGAGAACATAATTTATTCCACATGTCTTCGTTAAATAAATATGTACATGATTCTAATCATGCTATTGATAGGACTATAATACAAGTGGTACGAGAGGGAGGATTCCAGCTATAAACCAAATGCATCCTTGACATGAAAGAAATAATTCTCTGAAGCTAAGCCATCATGCAGGTCAATGTGCAATGGAAGCACTTTCGAGAAGATGAAGCTACATGGGAGCTAGAATATTCCATGAAAATGGCATAGCCATTTTTGTTTACTATATAATTGTAAATACATTGTGTTTTAAAACAACGAGCATGCTTTTTCTTTAAGGGGGAGGAGAATGTAACACCTTGTTTTTCCCCAAGAATATAATTATGCATAAACTCCATATATTAATGTTACAAGGAATGTAATTATTTTTTGAATTAATGGAAACACCAAGCCACTGACTAAGGGGGAACAACCTTGATAGTAATGGTCATGATACACTAGAGGATATTGATCAGACTAAGGGACTGATTGAACTGTTATGAGAGGTGTATCTGAAATGTATTAGTGAAGACAATGATAATCTTTCACAATAGGCTAATCTATGTTTTCAAACATAAAACCTAAACCTACCAACATACCATACTTTTATGAGACCACATGACCATTAAAAGAAGTCACAGAGGTCATTGGAGAAGTTATTGAATATTGGAAGTTGGTCCTTACAGAGAAAAGGATGATTAAACAACTGAAAAGGGGTTTTACCATGGAACCAACCCTTTAGACTAGGAATGGAAGACTGCAAGTTACATCTGCAGGAAGTATTGGAAATCCCTAGGGGAGTAGAGAACAAGACCAGAGGAGGAAAATACAATGAGGCGATAGAGGAGAAAAACACAACAGAAAAAAATAGACAATAGAGAAGACATAGTCTCAATTAAGAGAGAATCAGAGGCTTGGATGCACTGATTGAGAAAGATAAGGATAAAGTAAATATTTCTAGAGGAAATAGGAAGCTTGTATAAGTTATTGATTGTCATCCTTAATAGAGAAGACCCAGATCCTGGACTAGAGAAATAGTGGGATGGATCTTGGTGCTTACTAGACAGAAACCAACACCGGTAAGGGGAGGTCACCGAGGGACTATTGAGCATAGAAGGGACTCCATTGTGTAGAGTAAATCCAATTGAGAAAGCACCTGATAAACCTGTGGAGAGACAACTATTTGTGGGATATGGAAAATTTTATTGTGTCAGAGGAGGAAGGAGAGTAACCTTCTTGGACAATATTAAAATTAGAGCCCTATTGAGTTAGTTTCCCTGGTGGTATCATTGCTTGGCATGGGGGTGGCATGTTGTAGGAAGTTACTTTGCAACAAGGCCTAATGTTGGGAGGAAAGGTGGCCTCTCTCACTTAGTCGGGTTTGGAAATTTCCTTACCAGATAAGTGTTTACATGCATTGGAACTATTTATGAATGATATATATGTATGCATGTGGAAATTTTTGAATCTAAGAGGAAATCTAGTTGTTTAAAATACATGGCTTGAATACATGAAGGCCAGGATATGTTAGGATGCATGTTAATGAATTGGTACTCATAAAAATGAGTCAAGTATGGACTGTATGCTTTACCATTTTATATCCATGTATGGGGAACTTGTAAATCATTCAATATTTTACTTTAAGTTTCAATAACTTGTAATGACCTAAGAACAGATTCCAATTTCTTTGAAAATCAGGAATGAATTCCTATAGAACTCGATAATTGGCTAAGTTCTAAAAGAGAAATCTTGATTTTTTTTGTAAAATATTTTGTTAACCCAAGAAGAGATCCCAACCATCGATATGGGTAATTGAAATATCTCAACCCTTCATCAGTGAAGAAATGTCATCCTAAATGACCGAGTGCCAGAGGTGTAAAGTATGACGACGTTGATATTTAGTGAGAGGACAACAACTAAATGGAAACACCAAACCGTTGATATGAGGTATTTAAATGGAAACACCAAACCGTTGATTGAGAGGGAACATGCTTGAGAGTATTGGTTGTGAAACACTAGAGGTTGAGGAACTGATTGAAAGGTTACAGGAGGTGGAGCTGAGATGTATCAGTGGAGAAAATAGGAAGTTTGCACAACAAGCTAATCTATTTTTGCAAACATAAAACCTACACCTACTCGCATACTAGACTTTTATGAGACCACGTGACCATTAAAAAAAGTCACATAGGTGGTTGGGGAAGTTATTGAATATTGGAAATTAGTCCTTGCAAAGAAAAGGTCGCTTGAACAACTAACAAGGGGTTTTACCACAAAGCCTCCCCTTCAGACTAGCAATGACGGACTGCATGTTACGTACAGAGGAATTTTTGAAAATCCCTAGGGGGATACAAAAGTAGATCGAAGGAGGAAAAACTATGAGGAGATATGGGAGAAAGACAAAAATAAAAGAGCAGACACAATAGAGAAGACATAGAGTTGAGTAAGACATAACAAAGAACAAAGGTACATATGTGCTAGTTAAGGAAGAGAAGGAGAAAGAAGAGATTTCTAGAGGAAAAAGGAAGCTTGTCTGAGTTATTGATGATCATCCTGAACAGAGAAGATCGATACCCCGTACTAGAGAAATAATGGGTTGCATCTCGGGTGTTATTGGAAAAAACTGACACTGGTAAGGGGAGGTGGCTGAGGGACTTTTGAGAAAAGAAGGGACTCACTTGTGCATAGGAAATATAGTTTAGAAACCACTTGATAAAACCATGGAGACCCAAGTTCAGTGTCCGGTGGCGACTTATGTTGTCCCAAAGGAAAAAGGAGAGTCACCTTCCTATATGATCATAAGCTTGGAACCCTAATGAATCAGTTCTCTTGGTTGTATCATGGATTGGCATGGGTGTGGCATGTTGTAGTAAGTTACTCTGTAGTAAGGCCTAAGGTTGGGAGGAAAGGAGCCCTCTCTTAGTTAGTCAGGTTTGGAAATTCCCTTACCAGATAAGTGCTTACCTGCACTGGAACTATTTATCTATGGTATATATGTATGCACGTGTAAATGTTTGTTCATCTAAGAGAAAACTCAATCGTTTAAAATACATGTCTTTAATGCATGAAGGTTGAGATATGTTAGGATGTATGTTAATGAACTAGTAATCATAAAAATGATTAAAGTATGGACTTTTCTTGATTTACCATATTATATCCATGTATGGAGGACTCGTAAATCATGCAATATTTTCCTTTAATTTTCAATAACTTGTAATGACCTTAGAACATATTTGAATTTCTTTGAAAATCAAGACTAAAGTCCTGTAAAACTCAAGAAATGGATAAGTTCCCAGAGTGGAATGTTATTTTTTTTGTAAAATCATGTGTTAACCCAATAACAGATTGTAATCGTCAATATGGTCGATCCAAATATCTCAACCCTTCTTCGGTGAAGGAACTTCATCATGAAAAACCGACTTTGAGAGTGGTGTAAATTTCGACGATGTTGATAGTCAGAAAGAGTACAAAAACCGTTGATCTTAAGGGATATAAAACATTGATCATGGTGGGTTGATCAGGGTGGACCCTTTAGAGGGAACCCTCGAGTGTTGTGGAAAAATATCTGAAGGAGAGACTCTGAGGAAGAATGTGGGTCATAGATTTGATTATAAGATAGAGGATAGATCTGATCCATTGATAACGACAGGTTTTTCGGAATGGTATCAGATGAGGTGGTAGGATAATTCTGATGGGAATGCTTCGAAAGGAGATCTAGGTCATTCGTTTGACGTGATTTGAGAAACCCTGAGAGAATATCCGATATGTTCATCTCCTATATGCAATATGCAATATGATGAAGGTAGATGGTGCCACTATAATGTCATGTGGCTGGTAGTGGTAGGGTCACGTGTCATGATAGGTGGTAGGTCATGGTAGTATCATGTATTGGAATCTAGATAAAGAGGGTAGAAGAAACATGGACCACCAAGTGAGTCTTAACCTTCTATCGGGGAGATAGTAAGTGCATAGTTGTTGTCCATTGAAGAGGATTAGTCAGAGTATCTTGATAGAACAGAATGAATACACCCCAAATGGAGGAATCTGAGCACTAATTCCAAACCATAGGATCTGTCAGATTTCATCCTTGGGAAATCCAAGCCATATATCTTCAATGCATCATCATTGGAGGTCGAAGGTGGGTGAACCAGGAGGAGGCTCGAATGTCACTGACACAATAAATCGACTATGCGGTGAGAACTGTCGATTGGTAAGAGGAATATCAATCATCGATCTTTCGCGATACTTATTCACACAAGGAAGAAGTACGATGACATCATGATGGATGTGGCATACTAGCAAGGTAGCCATATCATCCTTAGGACGAGATGTGTCAGCTCTCATTTGAATGGCGAGGGTCATCATCGAAAATGTGGGAGGTTAACATGGTCACTCTCGACTAAGGAAAGTTGAAAATGATGGATAAATCATTGAAAATGATGGGAGTCAGGTCTAATGACAACCATTGATTGGCTGAGTGATGAGGTGAAATCTCCATTGTAGATATCGCAGGTCACATCCACACACTGTGAAAACCATTAGGATATGGTATTTAACTTCCATGCCAAAATACATAGCCTATGTGCTCAGAACCATCGATGTCAAGGGATGTGAGATGTAGGATCTAGAGACATTTCACCTTTGTGTATCATCTTCAGAAGCCTTGGGATAGTTAAAGTGAACCACCCAATAATAAATCTCAATGACGATGAAAATGGGCCAAGGGATCAAGCTTGTGGAATGATTAAATAGGTGGAATTTTCCACGTCAAGTGGCTTGATTGATGAACTACCACATGGGAGTGATATGGAGTTTTACTATAAAATCCCAAGAAACTTTTGGATTCCCCAAGTAATGAATATCCGTTTGGTAGAAAGAACATTTTGATAGTTTCTTGTATAATTTGTTTTCTCATAAACATTGTAGTACCAATTTTAAATGTTCATCATGTTCTTCTTTTGTCTGAGAATATATCAATATTTCATCAATGAATACTTGAAAAAATTTGTCCAAGTATTTGCGGGACACCCCATTCATCAAACTCATGAATACCCCCGGGGAGTTTGTCAGTCGAAACGGTAAAATGGTAAACTCGTATTGTCTGAACCTTGTCTTGAATGTGTTATTAGGAATATATTCCTCTTGAATTTGTAGTTGATGATACCCTGATCTCAAGTTGATCTTGGAAAAAACCACCCCACCCTTCATTTGATCAAAAGATTGTCTATTCTTGGCAAGAAATATTGGTTCTTGATCGTCACCTTGTTCAATTGATGCTAGTAAATACAAAGCCTCCACGACCTATCCTTATTTCTTATGAAAATAATAGGCGCACTCCAAGGTGACACACTTGGACGTATAATTCCCAAGTCCAAAAACTCTTTTAGTTGAAATTTCAACTTTTGTAACTCAGGTGGTGACATTCGATAATGTGTTCTTGCTATCAGTTCATTTCCAGGTTTCAAGTGTATTTTAAACTCCAACTCTCTTTCGGGTGGAAAGCCAAGTAACTCTTCTGGGAATACGTCAGTAAACTCTTGTAACACCAGAAGGTTTTATAATCCTTTTGCCTCGCCATTGTGGTTTAGCGATAATATTTCATATAACTTACATCCTTTGCACATGATCGTCTATAGCTGTAGGGAAGAAATGAACCTCAAGGACACTCCTCGTTTTTTTCCCATAATCACTCTTCTTTTCCCCACATCATCGGTCAAACTTAATTGTTTTGTATTACAGTTGAGTATCGCATCTAGTGATTCCATCTAGTCCATAGTGATCACTATTTCATAAGATCCTAATATCATGATTGGTAGGTGGGCCTTCGCTACAAGATATCTCAAGTCAATGTTAAAGTCTGTGACCCTTCCTCCAACCTTGTTTTTGGCACTTGAAGCCATTTCTAAATATGTAAATGCGTCTTGTTCGACTGCGTTTACCTTAATTATTTTCAGTACTACACTAGAAATAAAGCTCTTTGTAGCACCGAGATCTATCAAAATACTAAAA
>CBVK0100854990.1:0-18896 GCA_900067695.1 Picea abies
TTATATATATATATATATATATATATATATATGTTTTGAACGGATTCAGTTTTCAAGTTTGTTCTTGGGAAATTTATTCCCTTATTTGTATCAAGTAATGCCTTGGATAGATCTCCCCATAGGGACACCCTTTTTGAAAGTTTATCCAATGATCTGCTGGAGAATTTTATGGCGTAAGTCTTAAATCCATGCACGAGAGAGAATGGTCCTTTTAGACTTCAACATTTTAGTATTTCGGCACTCGGGGTACCTAAGTGCGAGTTCCCTTGTACTCGCAAGTCCCGAAACCCCGACTTGAAAAATCCCAATGGAAGAAACCCTGAAATAAGATGAGCAGGTTTAAGAGTTGGCATTTCGTTGTTTCGATACCCGAAATACCCAAGGGCGAGTTCCTTGTATTCGCAAGTCCCGAGATCCCGACTTGCAAAATACCGACGGAAGAAACCCCAAAATAAGAAGAGCAGGTTTAAGAGTTGGTATTTTGGAGTTTCGGTACCCAGAATACCCAAGGGCGAGTTCCTTGTACTCGCAAGTCCCGAAATCCCGACATGCAAAATCTCGATGGAGGAAACCCCGAAATAGTGGAGCATGTTTAGAGTTTGGTGTTTCAGAGTTTCGACTCCCGGGAAACCCAGGTGCGAGACCTCCTGTCATCACACATCCCGAAATCTCGATGGAGGAATTCCCGAAATAGGCTGAGTGATATATATATATATATATATACATATATGTAGGTTTCGGAGTTTCAGTTCCCGGGAAACCCAGGTGCGAGACCTCCTGTCGTCGCATATCCCGAAAACCCGGTTTGCGAATTCCTGAAATATATATATATATATATATATAAATATGTATATGTATATGTATATGTATATGTATATGTATGTATGTATGTATGTAGGTTTCAGAGTTTCAACTCCCGGGAAACCCAGGTGCGAGACCTCCTATCGTCGCATATCCCGAAAACCCGGTTTACGAATTCCCAAAATAGGTTGAGCAATATATATATATATATGTAGGTAGGTAGGTAGGTAGGTTTCGGAGTTTCGGCTCCCGAGAAACCCAGGTGCAAGACCTCCTGTTGTCGCAGATCCCAAAATCCCGATGGAGGAAACCCCAAAGGGTAGAGTACCAAAATTATTCCGGGTTGTTGTTAATATCGATAAGCGGTTAGGTCCATTTCGGGTTTTGGCCCTTTGAAAGGCAAGAGAGAAAGGGATCACTTGCCTTACGACTCCCCGTATCGTGATAGTAGAAGTGTCTTCTCAGTAAGGACTATGGGCATAGTCACGGTCATATGAGGGACTTTAAAGGGAAAGGAGGGTCTACGCTAAGCTCCTTAGAATATCGGGGAGTGTTGTCCCTCGAGAATAAGGAAAGAAAGCCGAAAATTTTCTAGCCCCGTTGTGGGTGTGTGACACACGACAGAAATGGTATTGGGATGCAGAGTAATGTGGACCTTAGGATCTGTTCGGTAGAAGGAGAATCCTTCAAGACCTTCAGATCTAGTAATGTTATGAGGTAGTTAGTCGTGAATTCCTTTGGAAATCCACAGAGTAACAGAGTTTGATCTACATCATAGGATCTATTCGGAAGGAAGGGAAATCCCTTACGACTGTCAGATATGGGGAAGGTGCAAAGGAGTTAAACTGGAATCCCTTCTAACTTCGTGACTTCATTAAATTCTAATGCCAAAACCAAGAGAAGGGCTGAAGCCCAAAGCTCTGAAGTGGATCTACACCGTATATATGGAGAGGAGAGTTTGAACGTTGGATCAAGCCAATGTCGAAAGGTCAAACGCAGTAGTGAAGGGTGAAATCTCCCGAAGAGTTGAAGTAGTGAGTCATGATGACATCACTTGAATTGATGTGGACACATGGGTTGTATGCCACATATAAGTGGGTTTCGAACCCATGGAAGATTGAAATGGCATTTGGAACGAGACGTGTGCCATCCATGTTAATGGGCCACATATCAGCCGCTAGTATTCCACCATGTGGCTTTTCATATGAGCAGGGCTAGTGGGGTCAAGGTTACGTAATGTACTTAAAGGTCAGAGGATACACAATGGCATTGATCATGATACATCCATATCGACAGCCAGGAGGAATTGTGGGGACCCAATTTGCATGGAAGTTAATTATCCAAGGCGGTCCCACAATCCAAACCACGTTTTCATCGAGGGGTTATGTGTCAGCATCAGAAGAATTGCAGGATGACAGGCGGGTTACTCCAAACCACAATTCCATGCCCCCGAAATTGGAAAACGGTAAGTAATGTGACTTAATGACGTCACCAAAGGTGATTGGGAATGTTCGGAGATTAACGGTTTGGGATGTGTGAATGTGGAATCCTCCGAACTCCCAAAGCTTCGAAGTCCCAGAAATCACACACCTGAGGTTCCATAGTAAGTGTCAGTCATCAGATGCTTAGTAGATGTGGACGGTTGATCCTCCCTATGTCACGATTTCTGTAACCTGGAACTCCGAGAGATTGTTTTGTGGTGCTTGGAAATATTCCGAAGCCGAAGGCCGAAGGCTCGAGTAAGAACCTAGTGATCTAGGGCTTGGTCACGACCCATGGTCACATGGGTTGGGGACTGAGAGAAAGGGGATATTGCCTGAAAATGATTATAGAGCAAAGAAGAGCTCAGAAAGAAAATGAAATATGAACGTTTTCTTAAATCAGATTGGTTTGAATGCGTAAACTGGTGAAGTATTGAACAAGTTTAAATTGTTTCTCTTCTTTGATTTTTCGAGTGCAAGTAGTGCACATTGTCCACAAGGAGTGAGTTAACAGAGGTAAGTTAACCTCATAGAATCTCAGGAGAGATACCATTGAACCTTCATCAACAGAAGTGCAAGGAGTGCACAGGAAGAACTCTGTGTTGAGTTCAGAGAGAGATAGAGTCACTGAGAAATCTGTAGGGCTCTGTCAAGTGGGCATCGAGCGAGTGCAAGTGTACACAGAGAGAACTCTTTATTGAGTTCAAGGAGAAGAGTATCCGAGGAAGATAATCACAGGTTTGTTGAACACTCTGTAGAAAATTCTTGGCAAGGTGTGCTTTGAGCAGAAGGTTGCCAGGAGGGCATGAAGTTTTCCTTTGAAAGGAAACATAAGAGCTAAGACCCTTAGGAGACTGAGTAAATCAAAAATATCAGAAGAGACAACTCAAGGAGTTTGTGGAAGACAGACTCATTCTAAGTCCTAAATATCAAAAGAGATAACACTTACGAGAGAAAACAAGAGATCCAAGAGGCAGACTCACAGGAGAAAGGTCAAAGGTCGAAGCCTTTGAACACTAAAAAAATCTTCCAAGGCAGAAGAAGTCAAAAGCTCAGGAGCAGGAGAAACAATACGCATCAGATCAGTTGTGGGGAGGAGCCTGGACCATTAGATCAGCGTCCAGCAGAATAAAGGAAGCATAGAGGAGAGGAACAGATCCCATCCGTTGGGTCTAAGCGCTAAGGACCAGCAACCGTTTGATCCTGAGGTAAGTGAACGAGACTTAACCCTTATGTGTGCAGGAGTAGTGGACTTGTCAAAGTCCCAAAGCCCCGAAGTGATTTGGGACCGTCCATCATCAAGGAGGATAGGTGGTGTAAGATCCACAACTTTGGAAGTTTGTAGAAAAGGAGGAGGTCGAAGGACCGTTGATCTGGTCTTGGTCGAAAAGAGTCGAATTCTTGAAGAGAATCAGGACCGTTGATATGGTCTTGGTCAAAAAGAGTCAAATTCTTGAAGAGAATCAGGACCATTGATTTGGAGAGGATGCATGGCAGAATATTTGTCACTCCAGGGAAATTCACTCCGGAGATTTGAGTGTGTGGATATGTGAGAACTCTCGAAGGCCGAAGAGCCAGAGTTCATCAGAACCACCCAATTGTTGAGGACAGGTGTCAATAAATATTCCACTCTGAAATATTGTCATACGGGGAAAAGAAGATAGTTGAGAGTTGAAACTCCCAAGGGCTGGAGAGTCAGAATCAACTGTAGCCGTTGATTTGGAAGGGAGCTACGTGTTGAAATATCATGTATATATGGGATCACATGTGGAAGGATGATAGATAGAAACCGTTGATCACAGATCATCACCAAGGGACTGGAGATCAACGGATGAGATGGATTGCAAGGCCATAAGTTGTTCGGATGTTAAAAATCTGAGAGTGGGACACAATTTATACCATGGTTTTAACAAAGTGATGGGTGGCAGTTGGAGGTGAATTGTGGGGTGAAAAGAGGGTTGGCCTAAAACCACTCTTGCCCACGCCCTCAATCACAGTTTTCCATGAGTTCATAGCCCAAGGTCTTATGAAGGAAATGGCTAATGAAAAGGGGCTAGTGCCTAAAACTTAGAGTTTTGGAAGCACGTAGGAATAGCCCGTGGATCTCTCAGGACCTACACACAGAAGAAAAGGAGACCTGTGTAAAATTAATAGGGGTCTAGAAAAGGCCTGAAAATTCAATCTGACTCAGCATTTGGAAAGATACATTGACCGGGAGGTCAGCAGACCCTGCTGAGGTAGGGGCATTGTGTTGAAAGTGATCAGGGAAGAAATGATCATGCACAGTGATCACAGTGGGAGCACAAGAAGATCCAGGAATCCGGAAAGAATTAAAGACTTTTGGGTTCATCAAGGAAAATTTTTATAGGGAGAAGGAAGTTGCTACAATTTTTGTGGCAGCAAGTATGTTATGGAATGTTGGGTCAGCCAGAGGAAAGAATGCTTCCATGTTTGCAAGTGTTGTTGGTGATGTTGTTGCATAAGGAAGGAAGCAACAGAGAGATGAAGTGTTGGTTATAAGTTTGATAAAAGAAGCATGAAAGATTCTACTTCCATCAAACTTTTAGGTAGTATAAAATTTATTAATGGTATTCATGCAGGTATGAGTTTTTATTACTCTTTTTGCATAATTGTTGAAAGGAAATTTAGGTAAGAATTTTCTCATCCAGAGTTATTTTTATAAAATCACAGGATTATATTATTGAATGCATACCACTGGATGTGGTAAAGGCTAGAGGCTTGTATTAATTCAAATATTTTTAGTTGTTGAATGTACACACTGACATAGTAGAAAGTCATGTTAATTTGGTTGTGGGTTAACAACCAAATATTTAAAAGATAATAACTTGTTGTAGGAATGAATCTCAGTAAGCTAGTCATGTATGAGACCAAGACCTAGTTGGATATGGCAAGGTACGGATATGGAAAGGTTATGAGCCACACAGGTACTAAAATCTTCCTACTTTTAAATAAAACTTGGGCTATAACCTTTTTGCTAACACTAATGAACACCAAAGAATTATTTTCTTGGTGTAGTGTTTGGGTTGAAAAGGAAGGCATCCAATTAATTAGGAAGACAATAGGAAGTGTGTGGAGAATGTGTCAACACATTGGCCAGAATTCCAACTCATGGATGGTGAGATACATGACTGAGATAAAGAGCATTATGTAATCTAATGCAACGTGCACTGATTAATTATGCATTGATAATTTCACTCATGCATAATTAGTGACAGAATTGTATACTAAATGCAATGGTTGAATGAGTTTTTGTAAGTACATGCATATATATTATTGCATGGAAATAATTGTTACTAACAGTTGAAATTTTGTTAACTCATGAAGTTGAGGACATTTCAAAGAGGTGTTAGACATTGCAACAGGAAATTTGCAAGTCAAGTAGTCACATGAGAATTGAATATAGGAAATTTTCTTGTTCAGAAAAAGAAGTAATGAACTTACATATATTACTGTGAACATGCATATGCATAGAATGACGAGTCATTCTATTTTATTAAATTGTTTGGTAATTATGATTGAATTGCTAGATGCAGGAAATTCTAAGTTCACTACATATGGTTATGTACATATTGCAATTGAATTATGATGTATAGGAAATACTGACAATCGTTGGAAGTATGCAAGACGAAGCCTTGTAGGAAAATGGTATGTAGTTTGATGCCTGTGGAAAACCACAAGGATGGTTGCATTCATGATATGACAACAGCCAAGATGAATTGTGAAATAGAATTTCATGTTTTGGGGATAAAGTTGAATTCCCTTTCGAACTAATTGGAGTTCCTAAATGAATTCTTTTATGTTTTCTCATGATAATTGCATGTGGGTGATGCAGATGAGATGATGTTGATTAAAGTGGAATGTTGACTACAAAGAGTATCTTGGGGAAGATGTCAATTGGAGACCTCTGAGGGTAGTTGGAAATCCTTGGGCCACAGTGCTCTAAGACTTCTGGTTCGGCCTATTGCTGAAGCCCAAGGAAAGTGACAGTGAAGGTGCACACTTCTGGGGTGGGACAGACATGTGGGGAAGAGAGACAGTTGGTTGGAGTGTTGTTGAGGTTTGGTACCTTGGCCTAGACCATGTGGATATGGATTGTGGACCGTGGATATCTTGGGAAGCCATTGCTTTGGATTCATAGCCCTGCTCAGGGGTGAAAGGCCTTCTCAATCAAAAGATAAGTACAATTCTCTATTTATTGTATTTTGTGTATCTTGTATACAGGTTATAATGTTATTAGAATTCCCTATATATACATATATATACATTGCATATATGCTTTCATTACCTACATCCATGATTGTACATAATGTGTTTCATATTTCATTGCTTAAGAAATATATACTTGATGCTAATCATGTAATCGATTGGAATGTGATTCAGGTGGAGCAAGAAGGCGTCTTGCAAGTGCATCCGGTGTGCATATTGGACCGGAAAAGCAAGAAGCTCCGGAATCGAACCATAGGGCTTGTAAAGATCCAGTGGACCTGGTACGGTCTTGAGAACGTGACATGGGAGCATGAGGATGTTATGCAGACAGAATGCCTGCATATTTTTGAAGATTTTGGAAATCTTGTTGATGTTGTGTAAGTAATTTGCATTGAGGATAGTGAAAAAATAAGGGGACGGGATTGTAATACCCCAAGGATGAGCCCCAAGGTCAAGATAAAGAAGAAAATGGCATTCAGGTGTTGAGATAAAATAGTCTTGATCGCATAAAGAGATCAGCCAAGTATTGGGCCAAAATGTCTCGGGAACCACACTGAGAAATTCAACAGGAATGGTCCAAATGCAAGAAACACTAGGGAAATATCAACAAGGTTATGAAAGATATTGGACTCCCCAAGTTTGGCACAACCAACGACTTCGTTGACTTGTGCGACATAGTCGAATCGCACAACAAGCAAGATTTGTTATGGGCCGAAGAGCTAGCGAAGGTGACCAACACAACACCACGACAAGTTCAACAATTTATGGAACACCCGATAAGAGCTTGGGTTGTGAAAGAGCAGTTAAGAGTTAGTCTGGTGAAATATCGAGCACATGCAGTAAAGATCAAAGAGATTTGCACAGCCCCGATGGAAAAACACGGATTTCCATATGCCCACACCTGAGAGGAGTTGTTCATTAGTTGGTTGGAGTATGATAAAAGCCACCCTTTCAAAGTAATATCTTGAGATGAATGTTGGAAAAATGTTAGGAGAGAACGAGAACACCACGTGGCGAATTTTGTTTTGTTTAACTGCACTTTAGTCATTATTTTTAGTTAATTTTATGTTATAAATAAAAGTATTGACCAATTAGTTAAGGGTCGATGGTTGCTGTAAGAAAATCTCTTTTTTGGTTTTGTTAAGAACTATTTCCAAGCTATCTTTAATAGAGAAGTCCTTATGGACCAGAGATAATTCATATTTCATCAAATGCATGTGTGATTGGACATGGAGAAGAACTATTTCATATCTCGTCTCATGAATGGATGTTGTAATGAGTAAGAAATATTGAATCTATTGTTAAGTTATCTGATGCAATGTTTTACAGTTCTTTTCTTTAATGATGAAGATGAATCGTTATGTTATTATGTGATGGATGATTAATGTAGGTGAGTTATTTTTCTTTCCATTATCTTATCGCATATGTGTTTTATTTCTGACAATTAGTATCTCATACAGTAATTGGATGCTCACATGGTTAACGTACTAGTACTAGGCCTGTGGTATGAAATTGTCGTATGCATGCTTGAGTAGCGAGTTATCCCAAGATTAGCCTCTTCTCCAGTATTTAAACTTAATCTTGTTTGTTTCCAAGTTGGTTTATACTGGCTTACAATATTGTATCGGTCCCACCTAAGATAAAATACAAAAAGAGAAAGTCCAAACTGAAGGATACACCTTCACAAGAAAACGTAAAGATCGTCAATTAATTGGTCGGATCGCAAGATCTGGAGAACCATTCCATTATTAAACGTTGCAAAGTCTAATTGGGCCTTGGTGGTGGGTTTGGTTCCTGTTGTTGAACTAAAGGAATTTAGGACCCATCAATAGAATTGGCTCTAGAAGGAGGGCCTGAGAATGAATGGCTAAACAATTATTGCACATAATATTTCATACAGCTTGTAGATTTAAAACAACCCACATGCATGGCTAGTCATTCCCAAGACAACCCACACACGTTGAGTACTCCTGAAATGAGTAACTCACCCTAGCCCAAGGAAGAACACTTGTTCCCTGACATACCTTATTCTGACCCTCATGAGGAATTAAATCAATTCAGAATAATTACAAGAGCATACACCCGACACATTGGTGCGCTGTCTTTAGCTCCAATACTTCCTCGAAGACAAAAAAACGTAGACCAGTGGTCAGTACTCCTGAAGAGGTTTTCATGCACACAGTAGAAGACCTAATATATTTCTCAATCACCAAAATCAAACATCCACTTAATCTAATCCCCAAAATGCCAGCCGACAATGTCTCCGAACCAAACGATTTTTTGGAAGAGGAGGAGTTTAATTCAGAATCCGAAGACATGGAAGATCACAACAACCATGATGAAGAAAGGGGAAACTCACCTCAGAAAAATCAAACTTGGTTGGCCAGAGACTCTTTGGCCATCATGGGGCGAGTCCATAACCTTCGCCGACATCCAGAGAAGTTACTTCCTAAGTTTGATCCCAAGACCTCAGGATTGCCTAAAGATCATATCAAGAAATTTATACTAGCGATCAGACTTATGAATGTCCAACATGAAGACATAGTTTTTAGGTTGTTCCCCTACACTTTTGAGAACTCAGCCTCCACATGGTATTTTAACCTACCTATAGGATCCATAACTAGTTGGACAAAGTTTCAAAAGGATTTTTTAGATAAATTTACCGAAGAAACCACTACAGGAGATCTGATGGTTGAATTGTTCGCACCCACCCTAAGTTCAAAATATAAGGTTAAATATTTCAATCAAAGATTCAAAACTATATTAAACAAGTTCCAGCCCGAAGCTAAACCAACTCAAGCGTTGCAAATTGAAGTATACGCTAATGCACTCCTAGCTTCTATTTCCATGTTTGTGAATAGGGTGGCCAAACGAACCTTAGTTGATAATTTTGAAGAATCCAAAACGAAAAAATTCTAGATGAAAGGGTGTAAAGAAGGTTAGGACTCTTTAGTTAAGAAAGAAGTTCAACCTCCTCCCAGGAGAGGACTCCTTTTGACTATACCTCCAGGGAAACAAGCATAACAAACTCTCAACAAGGGTAGTGGAGACATAGAAGATCTACAATGCATGGTTAAGAAATTATCAAATGAGATCATAGACATGAAAAGAAGTGCAAGGGAGGGAAGCCAAGGACAAAGACCCTATAATCATTTATTTAAAAGGAACCCACCATTCAAAGCAATTGAACCTCCCCCAGCAAACTTAAATATCGATCTAGGAAATGTGGCATCTGATTCTTTCTGTACCCATCATCAAGAAAACCACTCTGAAAGAGACTTCCCTCAATGGGTGCATGCCATGAATTTTATGACAAACCAATTTTTAGATGAGGCTTCACTAACCGAATGACCAAGTGGTTCAGTTATGAATGTTTTCACTAAGGAAGAGATTGATCCACCAGAAGATACAACCATGGTGATATGGGATCCTGACCTAATTATGACTTCCAACGACCTATTTCAAGTTCAAGAACCACCCGTAGAGATCTCGGTTGTGCAAACATGAAGTAAGGGTCCGACTGTCTCAAAAGATCCTACTACTACCCAAACTCAGGGAGGAAGAGCAACTCCCGGTCACCCAAAAGATCCTTTTTCTCCCCGTAAGAACCCTATTAGCATCCATACCCGAGAATCGCCCAACCCGGAGTACAACGTAGTTGAATATTTGAAGAATTTGAAGGCTAATATATCAGTTATTGACATATGTATAATCATTCAGTAAAAATACTTCCTACTACAAGCTTTGAAATCAATAGAAAACCCTATGACAAGCAATGAACAACAAAGAAATCTAACTTCCACAGATCTAGTAAATAAACTGACTGTGAATACCTACTCGGAAGATAAGAAGGGAAAACCCTTTGTCCCACCATTCCTTTTAATGTTTGAAGTTTTCAACAGGAACCTCCACAATTGTTTGGTCGATTCAGGGGCATCTTCCAACATTATGCCATTGTCTATTTTCAAGAAATTAAATGTCGTTCCTCTAAAAAGTGATAAACATGTAATAAAACTAGGCATAACCTAGGTGAAGGTCATGGGATAACTTAAATATGTAATGATCATAATAGCCACGCATCATAAGTTTGTGCAAGTGATTGGCATCATTATAGTAGACATCCCAGAAGCTTATGGATTATTGTTAAGCCGAGACTGGTCTGAGAAGTTAAATAGATACTTTAGTACAGACTGGGCACACCCTTGGATACCATTAAAGGGGCACAAGAATATGATCATAATTGATAGGGAGAGATATCTGAAACATACGGTCCTAGAAACCCTAAACAAACCCTCATCGACAGATTTACCTGTGCTAGGAAATTATTCCTGTGATTCCTATTTCGGGAACTTCTCCCCTCTTCCATCTGATGTTCCTCTCACTTAGAAATCTAAAATGTTTTTTGAAGAGAAATTTCCAATACCGACAAAGGAAACCCTATTTTTTCAAGAACTTGTGATAGACATCACCGGACAAAAGATGGGAGGGAAAGAAAGTAATAAGAAGGAAGAAACGGTTAACTTTCGCTCACAAATTTGGACCATATACTTTGATGGATCTAAATCACAGGAAGAATCAGGGGCAGGGTGAATCCTCATTGATCTAAAATATAAACGTCATTTCATGTCCTGTAGACTAGAATTTGAATGAACAAATAACATCGTCAAGTATGAAGCTCTAGTACAAGGGTTAAAGAAAGCCATAGACTTAAACGTCAAAGAATTGAAGGTTTTCGGAGACTCGAAGATTATCATTATACAAGTAAGGAATACTATACATTTCAATTCCCTACACCTAAATAATTACCAACATGAAGTGCATAGGTTAATAGAGCATTTTGAAGCTTTCAATATTACATCTATACCTAGAGAAAAGAATATCCATGTTGATTCCCTAGCCATAGGTGCTTCAAGGTTGTCACCTTTATAAGATTATGAAGCCTCCTGATTCACTGTGGAACTACTCTACAAACCATTGATGCCTAATAACATTTCTAATTGGAAGGTCTTTGAAGGGGATGAACAGATCATAAACTTTTTGACTAACCAAGATAATTTCAAAGACCTGGCTATTGATGATGAAGTGTTCCAGAAACAATCAATAGAAATTGATCCCCAGATAGGTCAACCAACTGACAAATCGAAGTCTCACACAATTTTGAAGAGGATAGCTAATTTAGAGAATCTATTTGACCTAAAAGGACGATTTAAAGGGGCCAAAAATGAGAATACCGGTAGTTCCTGTCCCATGCATGAAACTATAAATCTTGGAACCCCGGAAAACCCAAAGAGTGTGAATCATGGAAAAACTATATCTAAAGAGGAAAGAAATTCTTATCTCAAACTGTTCAAACAATATCAATATGTCTTTGCACGGTCCTACCGAGATCTGAAAACTTATGACACTCGTATCATCCAACACACTATACCATTAAAACCTTAAGTGAAAACCTTCCAATAGAAGCTTTGGAAGTATCACCCATCCCTGGAACCTCTCATGTGTCAGGAGTTGAAGAAATTTTTAGATGCCAAAATTATCTTCCAGGTTAGACACTCTATGTGGGTACAAAATTTTGTTCCTGTGAGGAAAAAGTCATGGGAAATCTATTTGTGCGTAGATTTTAGGAACCTCAACAGAGCTTCAGAAAAGGACAACTACCCAGTCCCACCGATGGAGAAAATTTTGCAAACCGAGTCTGGATCTGATATTTTTTCTCTGTTGGATGATTTCTCAGGTTACAACCAAGTTCTGGTGTCATAGGAAGACCATTTGAAAACTACCTTCTAAACCAAGTGGGGAACATTTGCTTACAAACGCATGCCCTTCAGGTTAATCAACGTAGGGGCAAATTTTCAAAGGGAAATGGATGTAAAATTTAGAGGAGTGATCAATAGGTGTGTGATAGTGTATCTGGATGATGTAACTGTGTGTTCAAATAACAGAGAGGAGCACATCCAACACTTAACCCAGATTTTCGAAAGGTGTAGAAAATATGGTATATCTTTAAACCCTAATAAAAATATATTTGGTGTGGAGGAAGGAAAGATATTAGGTCATATTATATCCCAAGCAGGCATTCACATAGACCCTAAGTGAGTCAAAGCTATAACTCAAATCCCATTACCTCACAGAAAAAAGGCAATGCAATCCTTCTTCAGGAAAATCAATTTTGTAAGAAAATTCACACCTAATTTCATTGAGACTGTCAAACCACTACAAAAGATGATCCACAAAGATTTTGAATTTAAGTGGGACTATGAATGAAAGGATGCTTTCAACAATATTAAAACTACTATATCTCAAGCCCCCGTGTTATGAAGTCCCTATTTTAATAGAGATTTATTCCTCTATAATTTTGCCTCCGACCAATCAATAGCTGCAATATTGACTCAGAAGGATAATGACAACAACGAGGCTCCAATGTCATTCATGAGCACTAACCTCCAAGGAGCCGAAATTAATTATCCTGCTATAGATAAGCAGGCCTATGCAGTATATAAAGCAGTAAAGCACTTCAAATCTTACATCCTGAGGAACCATACCAAATTAATTGTACCTCATCCTGCAGTATGATCCTTGTTCACTCAACAAGATATGGGGGAAAGAAGAGGGAACTGGATGGAAGTAGTCTAAGCATTTGATCTAGATATAAAACCTACCAAACTAGCTAAAGGGAAAGGGTTATGAAAACTGACAGTTGAGGCCCAGGACCAAGTAAATGAAGACTCTAGATGGGAGAATGAAATGGCATTGTGGTGTGGTGAAGCTTCATACATTTCCCCAGGGAAAGAATCTTGGTATGAAAATTTTACTTATCTCTTTCACCATGGGACTTGCCCAGAAAATCTCAATCCTAGGGAAAGGAGAGCTCTCAGGTTAAAATCCGCACAATATCGCCTCATAAATTAAGTACTCTTCCAGGTTAATTATGACGAGGTACTCTTAAGATGTATTGAATGTGAAGATGCAGACAAAGTTTTGAAGGAACTCCATGATGGCCCTGCCAGTGGACATTTTGCAGGAAACACCACTGCTCATAAGATACTGAAAGATGGTTATTATTGGCTCACTTTGTTTAAGGATGCTCACACTTACGCTAGAAACTGTAAGACTTGTCAAATAAGTATTGGGAGAGAGAAGAGAGTGGCAATTCCACTCCAACCCATGGTTGTTTCTAGGCCTTTTGAGAAATGGGGGTTATATATCATAGGAGAAATTACACCAAGCTCTTCAAAACAACATAAGTATATACTTACTGCCACTAATTATTTCACGAAATGGGCAAAGGCCATCCCTCTGACCCATGTAAAGGAGAAGCTGGTAATCCAATTCATAGAAAAATAGTTGATCACAAGGTTTGGTGTCCCTTCTGTCCTAGTTTTTGATAATGCAGCTTACTTCTCTTCCACCCTGCTGACACAGTTTTCTCTAGACAAAGGAATAATAATTAGGTACTCTGCAAATTATTACCCATAGAGAAACATAGTGGTAGAATAAACTAATAAGAACCTAGTGAGAATATTGAAGAAAACGATTGCGGACAATCAGAGAAATTGGCATAATATACTCCATAACGCTTTATGGAATGATAGGGTCACACCCAAGGAAGCTATAGGAAATCCCCCTTACTTTCTGGTTTACGGACAGGAAGCCATTCTCCTGAATGAGCTTTATCTTCCATCTCTCCAACTTGCACAAGATAACAGAGGACAACCTTCATCAGTCATACAACAAATAATTGACACTATGCTCATGCTGGAAGAAGAAAGGGAAAAAGCTAAATCAAAATTCATAGCCCACCAGCAGATAGTTAAAAGATGGTTTGGCAAGTATAAGGCTAAAGAGAAGAATTTTGAAGTAGGATACTTAGTCCTAAAATGGGATAGAGCAAATGAGCCAAAAGGAAAACATTCTAAGTTTCAGAATCTATGGCTCTGACCTTTTCAGGTGGTTGATGAGATTGGGGCAGGTAATATCGATTGCAGAATCTGAAGAGGGAACCTGACGCCCTTCCATCAAATGTCCAAGCCCTAAAACAATATTTCCATTAATATATATATATGAGTTTTATGTTTTGTGTGTGTATTTCATGATTTTTGTTTCAACTAGGTCCATTGTGTATTTCTTTTACTTTCTTTTTGTTTTTTTGGAATTATGCGCTTTTGAATATTGAGTTTAGCAAGAAAATGGTTGACCTCAAATCATGCAACATAGCGAACTTCGTTCCTAACTCATCGCTCACATACAACACAAGGAGCATCGGGGAACCTGTGGTTTATTTGAAGAGTCCTCTATCTAACCCGCGCAGATGAACAACTTTGGAGAAATGCAGAAAGATCTGCCCAAACCTTACGGGAAATTTGGAAAGATGAAAAGGACTACATGAACCCCGAAGATAAATCTAGCAAAGGATTCACTTTAACCATCTCACTTTGAAAATTAAATAGACGTCATCCTCTCTCACTCGCTTAGGGCCAAAATAAAAATGACTTTATCAAATGAGTGAACAGTGGGAGAGGGTATGCAGATATCTCTGCCGAGGCTATGGACGCTCGCTGGTAGCAGAGCAAGGTCTGTGATGTCAGGGTGACTCTGTCGGGGCTATGGATTCTCACTGGCAGTGGAGAAACACTGTAGAAAGTAATTAAATGTAACTAAAGGCTTCATTCCATTGAATACTTTACTAGATTTTTTTCAAAAGGGGCATGAGTCAAGGTTACAGGAAACGAAGGAGGAATAAAGGTGGAAAACCCCACAGGCAGACCCGAAAGCATCAACCAAAGAATTTCAAATGCAAGGGTAAAAGAGGTTCTGATTTAAAACTAGTTTAGTTCTCCACCAGCTTTCATATCAGTCGAGCCTGAAGGAGGAACAAAGATTTTTCTTTTGCCCAGTAAATCGCCATTTTTTGAGCACTCAACACACCCTAAAAAATTCTAGGTCAAATTTCATTTTTTGGGTACCACTTGATCTTTTGCTCTGTCTAAATTTGACTTCAGTATGAAAATGTTTCCTTTGCTTATCATTTTGTTTCTCATTTAAGTCTCTCAAAGCTTTCTTGAACATGTGAAAACCCATAACTTGAAAGACTAACATTTAATTAAAGAATCAACAACCAAAGCATTTCCCCGACGCACTTAAAAAATCCGGCACCGGGAAGAATTGAAGGTGAAAGAAAATCACCTCAGAAAAACCGAAGTCGCCAAGCGTCGATATTCATTGGAATTGGCCAAAAGGAATCTCTCTTTCGAGGCAATCATTACACAAGGAATCCACTGATAGCCTATCGCGTTCAGCATCGGTGAAAGGAAAAATGAGTAAACGTTAATGAAGGAAGAAAAAGAATCATCAATAGTTGATCCCCGAAGCTTTTTCGACATCGACGAGTTTTAGAAAGCTATCTCATAGAGAACATTATAATTTCATCTCCGATCACCAAATCCCAATGCCTTTCGGCATCGACAAGCCCAGGATTAGTCTTCAAACAAGCAGCTTATGGAAAAACCCAACTCCGATTGATATGCATGATCATACCACCTATCCTCATCTGCCATGTATCCTAGCCAGATTGGATAGGCTTATGATTTATTTTTTATCTCAAGCCAGTTGTGTCGCTTCAAACCCATGCAATGAAATTGATCAGCGCCGAAGGTTTTTCACAAACAAACATCAACAAAAAAATCTCATAGCACCTTGCTGATTCCCAACTTCCCCACTAGGAAAGCGACACGATGGGACATTTTAACGCCAAATACGTTTAGATTCGATGCATTTAAAGGGTTAATTAATTCCAAAAAACTCACATTAGTTGCTAATTCATGTACGAATCAAAAAATACCATTTGAACCTACTGATACAACACATCACCCTCCGCGCCTCCGTCATCAACCCATGATGAATTAAATTGCAGAGATTCGGTGATAGATTTGTTTGAATTTCACTCATCTCCCAGATTAATTGGTTGATACGACTGGTAAGATATTTTCTATTAAATCCTCTTGATTCATTGTAAATAAGATCATTCCATGCGCAAAGGATCCTCAGAACATCAAAGAAGAATGAAACGAGTAGTTCAAAAGCTTTTAAGCCCCCTGTGAGTATCAAACTATAGAGTTTAGCAAGTGTTACAGGTATGTACCAATCTGGATTTTTTGTATTTTCACTTCACATATACATTTTGATCCAATATTTCTCTATATGTTATCCCTAAAGGATTGTCTCATTTGCAGGAACAATGCCTCCAAGAAAACCAACCACTAGGAAATATCCAAGAGCATCGAAGCTAAAGGAACCAAATGTGGGAGAAATTTCTTCCCCAGTAGTCGCAAAACAAATGGAATTTACTCCAAAACCGGTACCCGTCATCGAGACATCCACCAAGAAGGTTTTCATTCAGCCTTCGGCCTTTGGAGACACGAAGGCAAGCATAGGGACCAAGGAAGTATTCCCGCACTGGGGAGAACTTTTCCATAATATCAAGCGGGAATAATTCCTCGAATATACTCCGCATAATGACCCCTATATGAGAAGGATCGATGATGAAGTTTTTCTCAATATCCAAAGATCGTACCAGCACATGGTAGTGAGCAGAACTCCAGTTTTTCCTTGCATGGAACTCTTGAAATTCCTTATCGACCACACGGACACACAAAGATGTCTAATTAATGATGACAATGGAAAGTGTGTCAGGGTTTTCCTTCCAGTGGAGGTGAAGAATTAATACAAGCCCAGAGACCCAGATGAGCGAATGAACACCAATTTTGTTGTGAGCTTCTATGATAAACAAGACACCAGCAAGGTGATGGCTTCATGGTGGAGAGAGGATAAAAATTTCACCAATCGGACCTCCGGCTGGCACCCGACGTCCAAATTAATAGAACCGTATATATACCTAATGGCCCTCATTTGTCGTTTGTATGGGGAGAAGGATTGGTCCAAGTTTTTAGAGGCATGGATGCCTCTATCTTACACTATATACATTTTGGGGAGGGGTTTTAACTAGGGCACCATCATTTCAAAGCAATTGAGCATTTGTATTCAACAGACCTAGACACTGAAAGAAGGAGAAACCCCATCCTTCTATATGGATTCTTATTTATTGGATGTCATCTATGCCAAAAATGCCTTTGTCGAAATGAACTTGAGTTGGCATGCCTCAGAACTCACAGTCCATATATATTTAGGCATCTTTTGGGAGAATAGGTACAAGAAATCCTACTCTCTCATCGACAATCAATTCATCGCACGTATTCATTTTTTGTTGTTCAAGAAAGGGATCCCAATACTATCGGATCCTGCCAAAAGGATGATATCAAAGGTTGGCCACTGGTATCTGGATGAGCACGATACCTATATTAGGGTTTTCAGAGCCACCAGAGCACCACACCTGTTACCCGTGTATGTCCCCGATCAACTAGTAGTAGGAGAAATTTGTTATCAGACCATCCTACAAGGTTACAATGATACTTTGGTAAAAGATAAGAAGCAACCATTCATACCTTATGGATTTCATATAGGTTTCTACATAGTAAAATATACCACTCAAGCCAAGCAGGAGGGGTTAAGAAAATTGGAGTTTCGATTCCAGACTGGTTGTTTTCACAAGCATGACCCTGAGGATCTAGTCCTGAAGCACACATCACAAGTATTGTCCTACTATCCATACGCCTGTGACAGGTTTGAAGATGAGATTTTCACCGAAAACGTTCAATACTGGGACGAAGTGATGGCAAGGATGGCTAACCCTAAGGTGACCAGGTTCAAGGAAATGAGCCTAGATGAGCAAGCGACAGCCCTGGAACAATCGGTTCAAGGGGTCCTCAAGGCTTGAGAAGAAAGGATAACATCTGAAACAACTGAAGCTGCAGAAGCCCCCTTGATAGACCCTATGCAAGGTAGAGTTATCCATTTGGTACAGGATGCACAGGAAATGGGACTACTCATGTTAAAACGGCCAGAGTGAGTGCTTGATCAACTACAAGATGACCCAGACCTATCAGAAATGACAAGATCACTTGCCAATAACCCAGAGAGAATCCATATGGGTAGAAACAGTCCAGAATTTATAGATGTTGATGAAATTGTCGGGTTGGATGACCTTGAATTAACAGTGCCACCGATTGGATCTCTAGCAAGTGTGGCAACTCAGCCAAAAATAATCTGGGTATCAGTGGAGGCAAGTGCATCAAACCCCTTGAGTGAGTTTATAAAGATATATGATGACGATGAAAGCCCAGAAGTATCTCTTGGGACCCCGGTGCATATTGAAGAAGAAAAGGGACCTGAGAAGACATCTTACTCTATTCCCAATGTCCAAAGTCAAGAGGTCCCACAAAAAGAAAAATAAGTCGAAAGTGGCCTCGACACAAAGATTCTCGATGCCTCGGA